>CM039505.1:1131623-1209123 GCA_022432975.1 Begonia masoniana | reverse complement strand
AAATGATTTGTGTAATACTGATATAAAGGGGTCAAAGGAATTCTTAAATCTGCAGAGAGAAAAAGCCTTCCAATAGATTGTCACACGGGGAAGAAAACAAGAGCCAATTATGAGGCATTCATTATTTTTCAGATTATTTTTAGTCACATCAACTCCAAGGTGCAATAATACAACTACCCTGCCCGTGCATGTGCATCATTTCAACATCTTGTGACAGCCAAAAACCAAAAAATCCGCCTCTTATATCAGGCAGTTAAAGAACAATGATTGGCTACAGTGAAAAGTGAAACATAGATTAAGAGAATATGAATAAAGAAACAAACTATGAGTCTGTGAAAATAGAATTTCAAAAAGCACCAAAACTTCCAACCTCATGACGCAAGGAATTCATTAGTTTGGAGAGCTCAAAATTTTTACTGCTCAGCAACATCAGTACATATGCAGTTGGTGACTAACAGAAGTGGGGACCAAAAAGAACTATAGAAGATCGAGCGAACTCAAAAAGACGAGAAAAATTTAAGAATACAATACACTACATGACTTTTTTACTTTCATACCTTAACTGGTATTACAAAGAGGGGATGATGAAGGCAAGAAGACATGTAGAAAGAATGAATTCCCACATCTGAATATCCTATAATCGAGCCCTGCTGACGTGAAATTATGTCCCAAATGTATGTCTGTGCACAGGTTGGCTATCAAAACTTTTAACCAAGTTCAACCATGGTTTGTCTATGATCAAGAGCGAATTTTTGGATAGGTGTCCAACAAATAAAACAGGATCTCTAAAAGAGCAAATTTCAAAATTCTTTCTACCAGAGAGTTTATTCTCAGTTTGTAAATTGCTCAACTTACGTTTTAGTATTCCATTCACTGAAATATTTTTTAAATTCTTCATAGCCAAATCGTGACTGCATTCATTATCTCCATCAACAGATAATCCGAAATCCACTAAGCACATTGCCCTGGAGAACAAAGAAGAAGATTGCATCAAACAAAAAAGTTAATAGGCAGCAAGTTCACATTCAATGAAATTTCTATCTAAGAAATTTCATAACTAAGCACCCAATATTTACAGCTAACATTAAGTATTTTGACAACAATACAGTTAAGAGCTATGTCCAAATAAGCCAGTTAGGAAAATAATCCACCCACAATCATTTCCAAAACAAACAATTCAAGTCATCAAGAAAACTAGGACATATAAGAGAAATTATATTATTGTTCCCAAAACCAAATTTATCTTATCTCACAAAATTTAGCAAGCAGTTTTTGACACTAGCAGTTTTAAA
This sequence comes from Begonia masoniana, assembly GCA_022432975.1. Classification (NCBI taxonomy): domain Eukaryota; kingdom Viridiplantae; phylum Streptophyta; class Magnoliopsida; order Cucurbitales; family Begoniaceae; genus Begonia; species Begonia masoniana. The sequence goes on along the minus strand of CM039505.1, from coordinate 1,207,831 downwards.
TTGGTACGTGTCTATAGTAGACTGGAATTACTTGCAGTAAAGGTTTTTAATTTGCAAGTTCTTTCTCAGATTGCTCCCAAGGTATCAGCTGTCAGAAGGCAACCTTCTTTCAATATTGAATTAAGACGGTGATGCTAAAGGAAGCATTAGTGTCGGAGGCTATGGTAGTGTTACATAACTGCAGAAGATGTCTTAAGGCTTGTAATGGTGAGTGTTATTTTGGAAGTTTGTATGGATGAGAATAAGAGATGGAGTTTTATTTGGCAATTTGAAGTCTCTTTAATGCTTTTGTTAAAACACTTGTAAATATGTCAGAAAGCAATTACAGTCTCTTTGTCATAGAACTCCAATTAAGTTCACTTATTTAGAAGAAAAAAAAAAAAGGAAAATAGGTAATTAATGTAATAATGAGGATTGTTTAGTAATGATTATAGTGAGATGAAATTGTGCCATTAGCAAGTTTTGTAAGGAAAAAGCTAAGCAGACCCCTCGAATGTTTGTATTGTTGTTCTAATTTTATTTTCCCGTTGTTTTATTTTAATTAAATTCTTCGGTTTCCTATCACTTTGGTTTCAAAAGCTGGTTTTATACTCCCTAACTTTGTCTCTAGAGAGCGGGTCATAGACTTTTCTTGTTACATAGATTTAGGGAATAATTATCTGAATTTCAGTTCCTTCTTCGCATTTCTTTCATATTGTACTCTTTTATATTTCCTACAAAAATCCCATCTTAGAGGTCATTCTAAAAGATAAAACAAATGAAAATGAAAAAAAAAACACCTAAATTATTTAGTAGTGTCAGGTTCAAATTTGCAAACTCTCAAAGCATATGCATTACATCAAAAAATAAAAATAAACATACCTGGAACTGTATACAATAACAGCAGAAGTACTTGTGGAATGAGGGAACGAGAGACCAATCACTTCTCCCGGAAATTCTTGAAATCTCTTTGGAAGAGCATCTGGATGCCCAAGTGACCAATCTCCCAACTTTTTGGCCTCAACATCAAATGCATAAATCTGATTTGAAGAGGTAGTGACCACCAGCACATTATTGTTCCATTGAGGAAACCCAGCAGCAGTAACAGAGGCACCATCCAGCCTAGAAATAAACCAATGCTGCCTGTATTTTAAAGAAAGATGCATGAATTTAATAAACCGGCACTGAATATAATGGCCTCTGAATCTCAAATCATCAACAGATACATTTCATCAGAACTGATATTGAATATTGCAACATGCAAAGTGGAAATGTGGACTAAGTAAACTAATAGAGATAATCTAGCATCATAAGATGTCACACCTTAGTAGCTCCAAGTTAAATATGTAAATATCTCCAAGACAATTAATTGCAGCTAACCACTGTCCATCTGAACTGGTAAACATTTTTGTTATGGGAGGTTCATTAGGTGGAAGTTCTTCCTCTTTTAGTTCTTGGCATGGTGTGAAACGATGTATTACTTCCAAACTTCCAATTTCCACAACCTGCAACGTCCAGAAATGTGAATTAAGAACAGTATTCACATAGATCCAAGTATTAATACATTGCCAAAAGGTTTATGCAAGAATTTAGAAGCCATAAACTCCTCCAATTAGACTCTTAGATAGCTCAATACCAAAACCCTAAAACTGAAGTCAAATGGAAATAAGCATCTTTGAAAAAGAATCCAGAGGAAAAATAGAAAAAAATAATAATAAAACTAACATATTGAAATTTCTGCTGAAGGTTGCACTCCAACTTTCAAATCCTCAAGATTAGTAACTACAATGACAACAATGATGATGACACAACATTCAGAACAGCTGAAAGAACACTTCTTTATGAATAAGAGAAACTAATAAAAAGAACTAATAACAATTTAGCAAATAAAATAACCAATAGACAGGAATATTGGGAAAAAAGTAGAATAAAACTTACATATATCAATCTATCATGCCCTGCTATCACCAATTGGGAAGAGTCAAAGCTAAAGACCATGGAATGAGCAAATGGCAGTACACGAGGAAGTTGCTTCTTATTAACAGTCCATGCATGTTTGACGACTTTGGATCCCTTCAATTCAAATAGACTGGGTTTCCGGTGGTCAGAATAGGCAAACAGCTTTCCTGAATTAGAAATAGTGCTGCAAATGATCTTACGAGAACCCTTACTCTTAACTTGAGCAACTAATTCGGCATTTACACGAGCGCCAGAAGTTCCACAAGCCATCTCAGGATAGGCACCACCTCTCGGACGAATACACATGATATCCAAACAATTGGAGGCTTGGACAAGCAGCAATGGCGTTTGATTGAAAACTGTATCGAGCACGAGTTGCATAGGAACTCTTTGAGGTGCAGGGCAAATATCATGAGGAGAAAATTTGGTAAACTCCTTCACAGAATAAGCAAAGAGCTTTGTGTCATCACCACCGGATATTAGCATGGGAACGCCAAAATGAGCCCACTTACCATATGTAAAATAAATGGGCTTTTTTCTACCCCGAACTCTTTTCACCTCTTCTTTTGGAAATGGATCTGCAAACAATATAATACTTATTAACGCACCAACATGTCAGTTGTTCAATGAAGTAAAAAAAATAAAAATAAAAAAGAGCAGGCAAAGTACACAAAAAAAAACTCTTAAATTAACCAACAGACCTCTACTGATTGGTACTGCTACAGTCAAAGCCCTAATATCATGTGTATGAGCTCGAACATAACCCACATAGATCCATTTCTTCATCACTTTAGAGGAAGACTCGTCATCGCCATATTCAACTGTTTCACTTGAGAGCTTATACAGAACAACCTGCAATAAATACAGAATACTAAGCAATTTATGCCAGTCAAACATTATAAAATCATTTAGCAAGAGAAAAAGAATATGAGGAAAAAAAACTCAGAAAAAATATTCTACAAACTAATTGATGGTAAGATCCTTAAGCATGTTGGACAGATATTGTTTAAATGGCCTCCCCAACATTACATGCACCTGTCCATCAGAACCAGAAGAATACACCCTATTATGACTGGGTGCAGTTGCCAGAGCAGTAACATCGCCCTTGTGAAGAGAATGTGCTTGTAGAAGAGTTCCATAACGACTGTCCCAGAATTGAACACTTCCATTACTGTCAGCACTTACAAGTGTCCCACATCTACAAACAACGTTAATGGGGTCAAACATAATATTAAAAATAAAGACTTTTATAAGAACAAATAAAACAACGAACACAATCAAATAACAATAAACTTTCTACCTTAAGAAAAGCAATGACCAAACACAAAGTTCAGATCCAGAACCCAAACCTCCAAGTCCTACTGTTATCCTGTAGATCTCGTGGCCCTTTCTACTATTCCAGCACCTAATAAACCTGTCAAATTTAAGAAGATAAAAAACAACTAAAGAAAAATAAAATTGTAAGTTTTTCAGTATAGATAGACATATTAAGATTAATTTTGACATTCCAAGAATAGGTAGCAAAATATTTATCCAGGTAACAAAAATTTAACAAAATCAGAAGGAACTGCATTTACAATGGCTTTAGTCGTCATTAACAGTTATTACAAACATACCCATCACTGCTGCCTGAATATATCATATCTGCATCAAGACTCCATGTGACACTTAAAACACGACCTGATAACCATATGACCAAATACTTTAAATACAGATGATAAGCCAGAATTTTTAATCCAGAGCCGTGCCCACTGAGAAGTAGATATCTCACCACTGACCCTAGGCAGTGATCTGGTATAAACAAACCCATCCAGGTCAGAGATACTGTACATTCGAACACTACCATCGTCACAAGCTATTGCTACAAGTAGATTTTCACTAGCTGATAGGTGATCAGGCTCCGATAAGTCAGCTTCATCTTCACTTTCACTGGAATCTTTAAAATTGGTATCATTTTCATTTGAACCTCCATTTTCCATATTTTGGGTCTTGGGCACAGCATTAAGTGCCTGATTGCTACAAGGAGCCACAGCCATCTGCCAGATAGAGACGCCAATAGAATCTAGCACAGTCTGCACATACATATCACATTCAGGATCGAATAAGGAAATTAATAAAGATGAAATAACATTAGCTCTGAATATGAGTGTCATCAATTACATTGAAAGCAAAAGCAGCAGTAAAAAGAGAAAGTGTCCTTCTATTATCGACAACTTCTCCAGATGATAAGCTTAAACTATAAACAAGACGTGATCATACTTTGACTCAATACCCTTCAAGCTGAGGTGCTTCCCTTACAAATACGTAGTTCAAACAAAGCCACGATATCATTGAGTTTATTTTGAATTTGTAACTGATGATATCATCGAGCCATAAACAACTGGAGGATTAATTAAAAGTTTAGCATTAGACAGTATGTAGTAGAAAATAACAAGCGATACTCCTAAAAATGCTCTCAGATGTCCCTGTACATTGAGAGCAGGCATAAAGCATACCTTCTGCTTCAAATCACAAAGATCCCATTGGGAAACGGACCCATCCATGCTGGACGAATATAAGCGACCATAACTCATGCCTTTGAAACAGCCGCGACACCAAATAAGAGATGAAATCCTACAATTAGGGTTTCCATGAATTGTCTGAACGGAAAACAATTCGGCATGATCAATATAGTGAAGTTATGTGATCAATCAATCACACAAACAAAAAGATGACATAAGCGTTATCGTACAATCTGATGGTGCCAGCCCACGGAGCCGGGAGACACGAGCCAAATCTCGAGCGAACCGTCTTCTCGAGCAGCGGCGACTTGAGAGTCATCGGCGCTGGTGGCGAGGGCAACAACTGGGGAGGGCTTCCAGTCAATTGAACTATTCCGGTAAACTTCAAGCATTTCTAAGGCTAAATAATAAGCCGAAGAAAGATAGATGGAAGCTTGAGCTTTGCGGGAGAGTGACAGAGAAGACCGGGCATCAGACGGGGTGAGAGGAGAAGGTGATGGTGAGGAAGATTGGTTTCTCGGGGTTTAGCGCGGCGCATTTTCAGGGCCATGGATGGGCTGAACTGATTGAATCTTTTCAGCCTAGGCCCTATATATAATGGGCCTATATGAGGTCTAAAGTCCATATCTAGTGAATAACCCAAAACTGATCCACTAGAGAAAGGAAGAAACAAATAAAGCTTATGGTTTTCGATCAGCCATTCAAGATGTTCGCCGCTCTCTGGAGCTTCTGGGTATTTCAGACGTTTATGGGTTTTCTGAATTTCTTGGTTTCGGACAGGAGGAGAAGAAGAAGAAGAAGAGGAATAGGAGTTGATCTAACGCAGTAATAAAGGAAGAAGAAGAAGAAGAAGAGAAGAGGAGGCACAGATCATTCGCAGTAGGGTAAAAAGGCGAAGAAGAAGAAGAACGAGACGCTCTGCAAACAAGCACATGGTTGAGTGCTGGCACTCTAAACTGTGCCGACAAGCAAGGGACTGGTCCCGGCGTCCTGCCCGACAATGGCGTACCATCTTCGATTCAGCTTTTTTAAAAGACAATTTGAAATAAATGATGAGATGGTTGACAGAAAAAGTGAGAATACAATTTGTGGCGTTTATTTTGTTCATAATTCTCTCATTTACAGTTCGTTCGTTGACGAGAGTGAACTAAACAAGAACGAGATTCTTGTATTGCATCATGAGCTCTAGCATCAAGAACTTTTATTTTTCATTTAGTGGATAAACATAATAACTTTACAAGGGCCTAGTTCGGCGCAATAACTTATTTAGAGCCAACAAGACCATGGATTACTTCGTCTACAGGGGGCGCCCAGACACCCATCTCGCAAACATGGCTAAACATTCTTCTGGTTTGTATTCTGGGGCTGTATGCCCTCCTCCCTGCACATAATATTTCAGAGTCGAAAACCCAGTTCAGACACGATGAAAACATGCTTTTCAACTCTTGGATTCAAAGTTAAAAAAAGAAAAAATATATTGGACGACAAGACACTATTCCTTGCCTTGACAGTCGCAAAGGTCATCTTGTTCGAGTAGGACCTCGTAAAACTGTAAGAATAATTAAGGATCTTCTCAGACAATCACTTCTAAATTAAAAAACATTCTGGTTGAGTTTCGAAAGGGTACCCTGCAACTTGGCCTCTGACCAGCCATGGCCTCCAATCGTCCTCAATGGAGTAGTTCAAAAGCCTTATCCACGCTTCAGTTGCCAAGAATGGTACTATCGTGTCGTGATCCCCACTGCAACACACCCAAAAAACAAAACAAAAAAGTCGAACACTCCAATACATAGTAAAAATCAAATCTTCAACTTGTAATACCTATATATCAACGATCGAACTCCTTTAGCACTAAGGTTTACATGATACGGAAAACTACTCGAAATTTCGAAGCGATAAGCCTCGTGGTCACAGCGCTTCCATTGTCCAATACTTCCCTGCACCGCATGTTAGTTGAGTTTCATCCATCAGTTTATCAGGCCATAGTTTGTTCAAGTTCATTTTTCTATTACCTCTCGTATCTGAAGAGCCTTTTGAACTTTAGGATCGTTGGCCCAGTATATACACAGCAAATATCCATAACTCTACGTGAAAACAAAGAAGATTCAGTAGAACAACTAAGCTGTTAGCTATTTATTGGACAACACTCGTAGTGGGAAAAGAAAAGCCAATTACTCGGCAGGTTATAGGAGGAAAGGGAGGGTCGGAGTCGGAGAAGAGATTATCGGTGTTGTACAGAGATCTTTGTCGTGGCTTCCGAGAATAATAAAAACATACAGGTTCCAAAATATGTCCCGTGTTAATTCCTGAAATACACTGACATAACAAAATGGTTAAAGCACGTTAGTTTCGTAGAATGAATTTGTGATGATCTGTAATAATATGATATCGACTTCGTCGACCTTATGAGCCTCGTCGAGATCTCGTAAACACTCTTGGTTGAGGGGGTGGAGATCTCCAAACACTCCTTTACAAGTCTGCTTCAGTGACTATCAAATGGATAGTTTAAAAAAAGTCAAGTTCCATTTGGTACATCTCTTCTCGTTAAATCTGCATGCATTCTCTGAACACGAGTCTATTACCTCGTACAGTTCGTCGGAGATTAATCCCATTCCATGACAAAAAGGGATTAAGAAATTAGACTCAAAGGTGGAAAGAGTTAATGGATTTCCGAGTAAATATCCCTGAATTGTAGGAATTTCATTATTTAGAATCGCTCAATTGTCGCGGATAATAATTTGTGAAAACAATACTAATAATGTTGTCGCTGTATTTGACAATCTCCTAAACAGATTTACTTTTTCAAGTAAATTCTTAAGAAATGATAAAAGAGGAAAAAACGATCTTACTTAAAATTTAATATTTTAGACATAACTTACTTACACAGTATAATTATACCTCTAAATGAGAAATACGAGAAATAATAGCAGATGCGATCTGAAAAATTCCAGAAATATTTTCGCACAGCGTAAAATTATAACGGCCAAAAAGTAAGAGAAATAATGGCTAAAATGAACACAAATTTTTTTTGTAGACCCAAATCAGAAATAAATCACAGGGACCGAATCCAGAAAGATTTCACGATGAAAATAGAATTTCCAATATTTTTATAGATATCGAATATTGCACTAAGATAAATCACCACTCTTAGAATTCTCACTGTATTCAATAATACCTTATTTTTCTGTCACACCTTTGTTTTTTTTTTTTTTGCTGACTCCAAAATAAACCTCACAGTTTCCTTTATAGAGAATGGAGAGCTCCTCACAAGAAGACAATAAAAAAATTTCCTTACCGTTCATTTATACCCCACATGAATTTTCATCACTCTAAATGGATTCAAATTATGAACAGAAGAGGGATAAGGATAGCCACGGACCTGAAGATTCACCAATGGCTTAGCACCTTGCTCGTTTCCTAAATTGCAGAAGTGATCGAGCAAATTAAAGAGGTTTCTTGAGCTATATGAATCAAAAAGGTAGCTCGAAATGATGGGTTTCTCACCATGTAAGATTTCTTGCACGATGACCGGAAGAGGGATGCCGGTATATGAATCTCCACCGACGTAGAGAGGATTTGGTATGAATTCTGGATGACCAGTTAACCACTGCAAAGCGCAGTTGATTAGGAAGAAGAAAGGTGGGTTCAAGAAAAAAGAGCAAGAACAAATATGTTTGGTTAGCAGACCTTCCGGAGGAATTGATGGATCTGGTGAATTTGATTGAAGTCTCCAGGCTGGAAAGCGTTCGGTGTTCTTGCATATGAAAAGCCAGTCCCAACAGGGGAGTCTACGAATATTACACTCGCTTCCTGCACTCGATTCTCATATCCATAGTTATGTTGAGAGGAGAGAGAGAGAGAGGAGAGAGAAATAGACCTTCGTCCATGAATATGGGTTCAGTCCCAAGGTTGGCAAGCTCCCGTTATGCTGGTTCGTAACATAATTAAATGGACCTGCGAAAACGATTATTTTTCATTTTTTATAAAGCTTTGCGCCGAAGAAGTCGAGGATTTTCGTCTTACCTATCTCAAAAGCTATAGCAGACAAAGCAGCGCAGCCCGGACCTCCGACGAGCCAAAGTAGAACAGGGTCGTTCTCCGGGCTTTTCTCCGACTTGAAAAAGTAGTAGAAAAGCTGCACATCCTCCGACTCTCCCACGCCCAAGTATCTAACGACTCACCATTAATCATATCAACTTCTCGCCAGTTCAAATTCCCAGAAAAAAAAAAAAAAAGAATTATAATTCTTCGCATCAACCTACCCAGTTTCAAGATGAAAAGGAAGAGGGCCTTCAAATCCAGGAAGATATTTAACGTCAAAGGAAGATAATCCAACCACTAACCCAGCCAGTGAAAGAAGAAGGGAGGAAAAAGAAGAGAGATGAAGGTTCGCCATTATTGAGTGGTTGCAGAAGCGTGGACATTATTAAAGACCAAATCCTTCTTCATATACACTTAACTTGATCTCACGCACGTTTAAAAATATCAGCTCCATCGTTTTCTCACTGGACTTCTGCAACAAAAGACAAATGTAAAAAAGTAATACTATAGGTTCGGAAGAATCTGCAGAGATCGTAGCCAAATGAATTTCATCGAATTGACAAAATGACTTGGATTCTTTTCCTTAATTATTTACAACTGGTTCGACTTATCTGTACCATCAATTTTAGATATTAATGGCGTAAATTTAACCAATGGTAGGCAATAATAAATAACAAAAAACAATAGATGATGAAAGCAAGCGACAACGAGATAACATATTGAGGCTTGAGATTGCTAAATTTGCTGTTTTTACCAAGTGGGTAGACATAATAATAGGTTCACATGGCCTGGAGGAAAGTGAGATATTATTCAGAAAGAAGGTCGAAGCTGATGAAAAAGACCCTGAATTACTTGGTCTACGATGGACGCCCAGACAGCCATTTCTTAAACACGGCTAAACATTGTTCTGGTTTGAATTCTGGAGCTGAATGCCCTCCTCCCTGCACATAATATTTCAGAGACGAAAACCCAGTTCAGAACAGAATGGTTAAAGCATATTAGTTTCATCGCAGGAGGTTGTAATAATCTGTATGCGTTCGATGAATGAAAAGTTTATTATCTCGTACAGTTCGTCGGAGATTATTCCCATTCCATTGCAAAAGGGGATTAAGAAATTAGACTCAAATACAGCAATTTCCTTCTTTGGGATCTCAGAATTTGCATTAATCTAGACCGAAGTAGTGGGAAAGCTGCACAGCCTGATTCTCCCACCCTCACGTTAATCATTTCAACTGGTTTAAAGTCCAAAAAAAAAAAAAAAAAGGAATTTAGATTCTTCCCATCAAACCTTACCCAGTATCAAGATGAAAAGGAAGATATTTAACATCAAAGGAAGACAATGCAGCCACTAACATCGCCGGTAAAAGAAGAAGGGAGGAAACAGACGAGAGATGAAGGTTCGCCATTATTGAGTGGTTGCAGAAAAGTGGACATGGTTAAAGAGCAATACTTCCTCATATAAATTGTGCCTTTTATCATCCTTTTCAGATCGGACGTAACAAATGTAAAAAGTAGACCAAACGACTTGGATTCTTCTCATTTATTGTTCACAACTGTTGGAAAAATAACGAAAATTTGGCGATAACGATAAATGATAGCAGAAACGATTCGAAAAATACTAAAAATATTTTCTCACGCCGTAAGATTATAACGGTCAAGAAGTAGGAGTAATAATGGCTAATTGAATACCGAGAATTTTTACGTGAAAACTCAAATCGGGAAAAAATCACGTGAACCGAGTCTAGAAAGATCTCACTATGAAAAATAGGAATTACAATATTTTTCTATGTATCAAATATTTTAGAAAATATTCACTAAGAGAAATGACCACTCTTAGAACTCTCAATGTGCACAAAAGCATCACACCTATTTTTCTCTCAGTCTTTCTTTTCTCTTCCTCCAAAATAATCATCACTATTTCTCTCCTTCTTCTCAGAGAATATTTCTCTCTTCTCTTCTCTTACAGAAAAAACTGCTTCTTCAGATAATTGGAAGAGTCTGCTTGAAGCCTCTATTTATAGAGGCTTCAAGGGAACACCTTCCTTAAAGGAAGGTGTGCGCCTGCAGACACATTCCTTAAAGGAAGGTGGGCGCTGCATGAAAGGCGCCACTTGTAGGCGTCGCTGAAGAGAAGAAAATTTCTTCTCTTCAGCTTTAAATAATGGGTCCCTCATCATAATGAGGGAACCCACAAATCTCCCCCTCCCAACTTATGATGAGGCCTCTCCTGCAATCCGGCTTTTTGCTGACAATTCTTGAGCTTCTCATTTGGCAAAGCTTTCATCAACATGTCCGAACCGTTTTCACTGGTGTGCACTTTCGCCAAGTGCAACTGCTTTGTCTCGAGTAAATCTCGAACCCAATAATATCTTACATCAATATGCTTGGACCTCGAATGAAATGATGAATTATTGGAGAGATGGATGACACTCTGGCTATCACTGAACATAATATACTTCTCTTGGCACAGACCCAATTCCTTAAGAAATCTTTTAATCCATAAAGCCTCCCTGCAATCCTCAGTGATTGCAATGTATTCGGCTTCTGTGGTGGATAGTGCAACACAATCTTGCAGCTTAGATTGCCAAGACACGGCTCCTCCTGCAAAAATCATCAAGAATCTTGAAATGGATCTCCTGGAATCAACGTTACCGGCCATATCTGAATCGGTATACCCAACTAGCATAGGATCACTGCCACCGAAACACAAACACAACCTGGAAGTGCCTCTGAGATATCAGAATATCCATTTCACTGCTTCCCAGTGTTCTTTGCCATGATTTGAAAGAAATCGGCTGACTACTCCAACTGAATGAGCAATATCGGGTCGAGTGCAAACCATGGCGTACATCAAACTGCCAATTGCAAACGCATAAGGAACCCGACTCATGTCCGCCTTGTCTTTCTCACTTGTATGACATTGCTCTAAATTGAGCTTGAAGTGACCTGCAGTCTTCTTGAGACAACGACAGTTTCTCATTCTTCCTATCACGAGAGATCTTCATACCGAGTATCTTCTTTGCTGCACCTAAGTCTTTCATAGCAAAAGACTTGCTCAATTCTCCCTTCAACTTAGCAATCTTGCTAGTGTCACGGCCTATGATCAACATATCGTCAACATACAAGAGGAGAATGACAAAATCATCATCGGAGTACCTCTTGATGAACACACAATGGTCTGACAATATTCGGTTGTACCCTTGACTCACCATAAAAGAGTCAAACTTTTTTGTACCACTGGCGTGGAGCTTGTTTGAGGCCATACAAGCTCTTCTTCAACTTGCATACAAGTTGTTCTTTCCCTCTAACTTTGAATCCCTCGAGCTGCTCCATGTAAATTTTTTCCTCCAAGTCACCATGAAGAAACACAGTTTTCACATCAAGTTGCTCGATCTCCAAGTTCAAGCGTGCCGCTAAACCAAGGGCAACTCGGATCAAGGACTTCTTCACCACCGGTGAGAATATTTCTTTAAAGTCGATTTCTTTCTTCTGACCGTACCCCTTCACAACTAACCGAGCCTTGTACCTTGGCTGTGAGCTTGCATTTTTGGTCTTCAACTTGTAGAGTCATCTGTTCTTGAGAGCTCTTTTATCTTGGGGTAAGTTCACCAAGTTATAAGTGTTGTTCTCGTGAAGAGACTGCATCTCCTCTTCCTTGGCTTTCAACCATAATTTCTTCTCATCAACAGAAGTGGCTTCTTAGTAAGTTTCTGGCTCTCTGCTATCTGTGAGCATCACATACTCATCTGAAGTGTATATCGTCGAAGGACGTCGCTCTCTAGTGGATCTTCTCAACGGAGGTTCATTTGGCAACTCTTGAACCTCTTCTTTGACTTGCTCAGTTGGTTTAACATCATTAGCTGTGGGGATTTCGCCATTTGCTGGACCGGTATCATGTTCTGGTTCTGCTCCCCCTTGGTCGGAATGTACTGTAGGTGTAGAAATTTGATCCAAATCGATCAAATCATCATTGTAACGACCCTCATACTATTCCTAATTTCCCGTACGAAATTCTTCTTTTTCTTTTTCTTTTATACTTAGCGTTTAAGTGAAAAACAATTTAATAAAACGTTTAAAACAATTACTTAAAACAATACGTATCCAAACGCCTACAAAATACAACCTCACCATTTCACTAACACGATTCTATCTATACCACAATTTCTATCTACCTCACAAACATACGCTTCACAATACAACTTAACATCAAGCACCCAATACTCATACGTCTTCCGAAATACCACCCCTAAACCGACTCGAAACACAACTATAACAAAGTACATTTTCACGAAAATAAACTGCGTGGTTCCGTTTGAAAGTTTAACATATCCTCCTGTTTTGAAATTACCCAACAGTTATAAAATCAGTTTCCAAAACATTTCAAAACATCAAAACAATAACCTATCAACTATACAGAGCCAAGTATCCTAAAATGTCTATACAATCATCAATCCAAAACATCCCAAAAACCCAAAAAAACCTATACGTACATCCCCACGGGTCATGTAAGCGTCGACTGCGCAACACACCACCACAAGCCATCCTCCGCCAACTGCCTCACACATCAGGAGGAGGAACGTCGTCCTCACCTGGCTCGATGTCACCTAAAACGTCACCTACACCATACAGACACACTATGAGCTAAAGGCTCAGTAAATTCTACGTAAATGCAGATGCGTGTAGTGCATATGGAGTTCAGAAATCATGCATAACATACAGAGCGTCGCAGACAATATATCACCGAGATCTCATCCCCCTAACCAAAGGGGGCCCATCCAGCGGTCGGACTACCCCGTGCGGTTGGAGGAGGGGGGTACACGCTTACAACACGTACAGCCGTGCCTGAGCCCCACCTCGCGTGACCAGATAACAGATTACGTTCATTAATTACATTACATGAGATGTGGTATCGGCCAGACCCTTAATCGGCCCGCACAATAGATCGATAGCCCCCAATTTTTGGGCCACATCGGTTTTCTGAAAACATCGTGCGGAAATTCATTTTCATGCCAAGTTAAAAACGTGATGCATGAACAGTTCAATATAAATGTAAACAAACAAGCATGCGTACCATCAATACTGTGAAAGAAATAACCTACGAAAACGTTTAAACCTAACTACCAAACCAAAGCAGTTTAAACATACAACACTCTAAGATCCTCGACGCGACATCGAAGTACGGTGTAGGCCAATCGGCCAGAGTAAGTCACGAGAACTTACCTGTCGTCTGTAGCTCGCTGGTTTTTGGCACCTCACGTCACATATGGCTCGACCTATGACAAACATTCAAGCTTCATTAAAATCAAGCCTACATTCACCAATTACTCTCAAATTACTATTTCTAGACTAATCCAATTAAAACCTAACTAAACGGGCCACTAATTTGGGTTCGGTAAAAACCGACTCAAAACTTTGAATGAGCGTAACTTTTGCGTTGGATATCGGAATCGAACGATTCTAGTGGCCACGTACTCCTCTAATAACCTATTTTAACCTGCCAAAAGGAATTTCAAAATAAACGACCGTAGCTAAGTAAAATTAGGCAAAACCCGAACTGCCCTAATCAGGGAAATTTCCCCATTTCGATTTTTCCATCAATTCTCATCAATTTCTTCACCAATCGACCACATATACACTCAATTAGCAATATCTAACCAAAAATCCAAGGCTACACACAAAACCCAAAATCCCCCAATTCGGGATTCACTAATTTTCGCTCAAATTGAGCACCTCACGAATTAACGGCCATCGCCGGGTCAAGGGTTGGCAAACCAACGCCGGAAGTGACCAAAATCGGCCGGTGATCGGAGCCAAATCCAGCTCGTCACCCTCGGCCACAACCGAACCGAAAACAGGGCACAAATCGGGCTTACCCGTCGGTTTGTGCGCGGAGACAGCCAGAAGCTCGCTCGTCGCCGTCGTCTGGCCGGAGAATGTCGAAATCGCCCGTGGTTGCCGTCGGAGGGACGTCGCTCGTCTCTCCCCTCTCCGTTCTCCTCTCCCTGCCTTCGGCGTTCGCGAACAACAGAATGGCTTCGGCCATTCTGTTGTTTTGTTTTTATTATTTTTTTTAATAATAATAATAATAATAATAATAATAACATTAATAACAATAACATTACCATTTTGCCCTATCGAAAATTCCGTTAAATCCCGTTCTTAAATTATAAATTTTCGTAAATTAACCCTCACATTATACACGGCTTAAGTTCTCCAATTAGAATATCCGAACATAAATTAATTAACCAATTAGTTTAACCAAATTTATTCACTTTTTCTTTTAAATAACCTATTTTATTGTTCTTTTATTTTCTCTCCAATTTTTCCTTTAAAGAAAAATACCCGGGTGTTACAATCATTGCACCTATCTACTATTTCTGCTTTATCGATGTCTTTGATGCCTTGTGCTTCTACGAACACTGCATCTTGGCTTCTTACAAGCTTTTACTGCACTGAATCGTAGAACCTATAGCCAAACTCATCAAGACCATAACTGATAAACACACATGGCCTCGTCTTCATATCTAGCTTCGACCACTCGTCTTTCGGAATACAGACAAAGGCCTTGCACCCAAAAATGTGCAGATGATTGTAAGAAACTTCTTTTCTTGACTACATCTTGTCTGGAACTTCGAAGTTCAGTGGAGCACTCGGGGTGAGATTAAACACGTGAACCACTATACTCAAGACTTCACCCCAAAAGGATCTCGGTAACTGTGACTACGAGAGCAAACATCTCACCCTCTCAACGAGTGTTCTGTTCATTCTCTCAACTAACCCGTTCAACTGAGGAGTCTTCGGAGGTGTCTTTTGATGTCGAATACCCTGCTCTTTGCAGTATTTATCAAAAGGACCACAATATTCACCCCCATTATCTGTCCGGATGCACTTGAGTTTCACACTTGTTTCTCTTTCAACACGAGCATGAAACTGCTTGAAGACGTCTATCACTTGATCTTTTGTCTTCGACGTATACACCCAAATCTTTCTTGAATGATCGTCAATGAAAGTCACAAAGTACAACGCACCTCCAAGTGTTCTTGTCTTCATCGGGCCACATACATCAGAGTACACCATGTTGAGTATACTCGGTTTCCGCGAGTGTGGAACACTTTTAAAGGCTACTCGAATCTGCTTACCAGCCAAGCACTGAACACACTGTTTTAGAGACCCTCCTTTTATACCTGATAACAAATTCTTCTTGGCTTGAATCATCAAGCCCTTCTCACTCATATGACTAAGCCGGTTGTGCCAAAGATCTACCACGTCATCATGGTCCACCGTATGGACTTTAGAATCTGCGATCTTTGCATGCATCACATACAGGGAGGAAAATTTTTCTTATCACGACCCGAAACCCAACGGTGTAACGACCCTAATACTGTACCCTAATTTCTCGTATAAAATTTTCTTTTTAAATTTTCAATTCTCAATATAAAATTTAAAATATTTAAGCGGAATTTAATTCGTTAAAATCTTTCGAAGAATTAAAAACATTCGAAAACCATTTAAATAAAACTTAAAAACAATTAAATAAAACTTAAAACAATTAATTAATAACAATTAAAAACAAATAAAAAAGAAAGGGACTTTCGTCCCTAAAGTGTTGTGGCGATCGATCGCCCAAAACGGGCGATCGGTCGCCACCCTTAAATGGGAGGGGCGATCACGATCGCCACTCAGCGATCGATGGCCTGGTGATTGATCGCCCCATTTTGGGCGATCAATCGCCACGCTCTGTGGAAAATCCAGAGAGCGGCGACTATTTGTGGCGATCGATCTCCTCCTCAGGAGATCGATCGCCAAGCCCTCTGTTCTCCCTTCTTTTTTCTTTCTCTTTTCACCGATTCACTGCACACAAACTCACGCACCTCACAATTTTCTTTTCTACCCCATCTCTTCATAACTTCATCAAACACTTTTATAACAATACAACCACCCAACTCCCCACTTCACCAATTACTCAAAAACCAACTCAAAGGGCATTTAAAACGTTACCAATTTCTTAAAACAAACTGCATGGATCCATTTGAAAATTTAACATTCCCCACTGTTCGAAAACATCAAAAGTTCTACAAAATACTATCCAGACTCAAACATCATAAAATGTCAACTATACAATTCTCCTATTCTTTTTATCTATCAAATCCCAAAACATTTACCTACTTTCCCATGGGTCGAAATCACGCACCGACTGCCAGCGCACTCCTACGGGCCATCCTCCCTCAACATGTTCATACTTCAGGCGGAGGGACGTCTTCCTCACCTGTCTCAAAATCACCTACACCATAGAATTAAACACGTGAGCTAAAGGCTCAGTAAATCGAAGTGAATGCACGTGAATGCCAATGCTATGCATGTACAGTTCATAAATCATGCGTCCTACTTTTTCGCTAATCATTTCATTTCATTTACGTCACCGGGGCTTCTCTCTCGCTAGATAGGAGCGGTACATCCGGCGATTGGATAGCCCCTCGTATCTAACCGGGGGAAAAACATGTTTCATCCGACAGCCATGTCTGAACCACTGCCACCGATGTGACCGTCATTACATTGATTACCTTTTCGTTATCGTTTTCCTTTTCATGAAAATATGCATAGAAAACTCATTTTCATGCCGTTCGAAATCAATGATGCGTGGACAGATGTTATGTCATGAACGAAATAGAAACAAACAGAACATACAAACGACAAACTAACAATTAACAACCTAACAAAAAATAAATCTAACTACCCGTTCTAATTACCCCAAACACTACATATCTCCAATTCCTCAATTTAACGTATATTCGTATGGTGTAGGCCAAGACGGCCAAACAAGTTACAGAGACTTACCTCGCGTCCGTTGAAATCCACGCTCCGTCCACGAGCGTTGTTTACCTAGGGCAAAACACAACATTTGTCATTTAAACAAATTCTAAACTATCGAGTTTAGAAAATCACAACTCCTAGCTAAAGAAAATCTCCTAAACTCTATTCTAACTCATTGAGGCATTTTATCGAGCAATTCGTGCTCGTGAATTTCCAAACCTCCATTAATGGAGTTTTCAAGCTCCAAACCAACCAAAACTCCAATATTAACCAAAAAATCGATTGACTACGTCCAATAAACTCCAATACATCGATTATAGGCATAACCACGCTAACCTATCGATTTCGAACTCTATTTCACATTTTCAACGAAAACCCTAACAAACCTTAATCGTTTTAAATCCTAAAAATCAAAATCTATCGTTCCAAAAGCTTAGAGTCTTACCTAAAGAGCGAAGACGAAGGAGAAACGTGAAGACTCGAGTCGCCGGAGAACAAACTTCGACCACCGGAGAGGAGAATCACACCAAAGGGGAAAAGAAAATCGCAAGGAGGAGAGGGAGAAAAGGAAATCTCGCGTGAAGTGAAGAAGAAGAAGAGTGATGGTTAACTAAAATTAGTTTGTGCAATTACCTTTTTGCCCTCCATTTTTATTCCTATTTATTTCGTTACATATTTCGTTATTTAAATAACGATTCGTTTTCTCCAAAATTTCATATTTCACCATAAATTCCAATTTATTACTACGGCTTCGTTAAAACTTTCCGTTCGTAAAACGGACTTAATTTGACGTATTTACAAAATGCCTTTTATATTGGAATAAAAATCAAATTCCGTAAAGCCGAGTGTTACATTTCATCCACCTTATTTAAATTTTGTCCCCAAAATTTGATTATACAAATAGTTCAGGATATTTCAACATCATATCCTGCTGCCTCTCCCAAGTAGCCTCTTCTACATCATGGTTCCTCCACAAAACCTTTACCAGAAGAATCTCTTTATTGCGCAATACCTTGATAGAAGACTCTAGGATTCGTACTGGCCTTTCCTCGTAGGTCCGTGTTGGTTGTACTTCAATCTCCATTGTTTCAACGACGTGTGACGGGTCATGCATGCATTTTCTGAGCATGGATACATGAAATACATCGTGAATACCTTCCATAGATGCCGGGAGCTGTAACCTGTGCGCCATAGTCCCGATCCTCTTCAGTATAGGAAAGGGCCCAACAAAACGAGGGTTCAACTTGTCTCGCCTTCCAAATCGCATAACGCCTTTAAACGGAGAAATCTTCAAATACAATTCGTCACCTTCCTTAAATTGCAATTCTCTCCGTCTGGTGTCAGCATAACTCTTTCCGCGAACTAATTGTGCAGTATCAACCCGGCCCCCCACCAGCGGGAAGATCTGCGAGTCTTCCTGCCAGTCCGGCCCTCACTAGCAGGAGTATCCGCGAACCGTATTCGTAATCTTGAGAACATAATCGTGGTCCTTTCAGACAATAACTGTAACAACTAGTCCGGCCCCCACCAGTGGGAGGATCCTTGAACTAATCGGCAGTATCAACCCAACCCCCACCAGCGGGAGGATCCACGAGCCTTCCTGCTAGTCCGGCCTCCACCAGCTGGAGGATCTGCAAACCGTACTTGTCATCTTAAAAAAAAAAAAACATAGTCATGACCAATTTACCCTATTCCACGCTTAACCAATCTTTCACATTTTTATATTCTTATCTTGATCGTTTAAAACATGCACATAAATCATTTTCGTATGTTTTTTAAAAAAATCATGATGCATGGACATGAATATACTTAGAAACGTCATGCTATAGGAAACGAGTCATTTATCATGTAACATATCATAAAACTACTCTATTCATCTGTTGTGAAAAATAGTTCGCAAGTGTATGAGTCGCAACAAGTAATACAGTGATAACTAGAGTGTCGAACCCACGAGGACTTGTAATTAATAATCGAAATAATTAATCTTAATTCTAAATTGAACACACGTTTTATGGTTTCAAGGATTGGAATTAAAATAAACAATTAAAATAAACTAATGTAAAATAGCAAAACAGATAAAATTGGATTAAATCAAATTGATAAAAGTCTAAGTACTACGATTTCACCAAGACAACAGTTATTTCAGTTCTTCGCAATTATATTCATAAATATTCTTCCTATGTTGATGATCGATTTCACTAAATCCTATTACAATCTCTCTCGAGCATTGCATAGGTTATCTGATTAATGGGTTATCACTTCTCAGTCTCAAATCCTACATTAATCAAATACAAATAAATCAAGAAATCATAATGATCACATCAATACCGTAACACCCCTCAACAAAATGGTGTTACCGAGAGAAAAAATCAGACAATCGTTGAGATGGCAAAATCGATGATACATGAGAAAGGTTTACCCAAGACTTTTTGGGCTGAAGCAGTTTACACCGTCATCTATCTATCCAATCGATGTCCAACCAAAGCCGTACTAAACAAGACCCCGTTTGAAGCATGGAGCGGTAGAAAGCCGTCAGTAAACCACCTCAAAGTGTTTGGAAGCATTTGCTACACTCAAATTATGAAGGTGAAACGAAGCAAACTTGACGAGTCCAGCGAAAGATGTATTTTCGACGGCTACAGCACCATGAGTAAAGGCTATAGACTGTTTAGCCTGAAAGAAAACCAAGTCATTATCAGCCGTGATGTTCAAGATGATGAAAATGCTTCGTGGAATTGGGAAGAAAGCAAAGTTGAGAAGAAAGTCGTTCTGTTCAGCACTGGTCAGGCTTCGACAAATGAAGGAGAAGAAGATGAGCCGATTCAAATAGAGACAAGCTCATCATTGCCAAACTCAGATGGTTCGACCTCAACACATCACAGACTAGTTCTGTAACGACCCACGTCCCGAACCACGTACCCCGGCCCAGGCCCGTACACCTGGCACCGAGGCCCCGGCCCAAGCCCGTACACTTGGCACCGAGCCACGTGTCCGGCCACGTGTCCGCTACTCACAGAACTTCCCTCTCCCTGCAGAGGAATTTTACCTTCCCCCCCACGCCTGGTCGCTGCAATGTGTGCAGCGACTGATCGCTGCACACAATGCAGCGACCAGCGCCTGGTCGCTGCATAGGGCAGCGACCGTGCGCTGCCCCATTCACGAGGGCAGAATTCCGATTCTGCCCTCCTTTTGATTGTTTTATTTTAAGTTTTATTAAATGTTTTAGTTTTTAATTATTTATAAAAGGTTTTGTTTTAAATACTTTTAAAGTTTAGTTTTAATTCAGATTTCAGTTTTGATTTCAACTTCAGTTTAGATTCCGGATTAAGTTTTACTTAAGGCATAGAAAAGTAAAAAGTATAAAATAAAATGAAAAATTTATACAGAGAAAATGGGGTACCGTATTAGGGGTGTTACAATTATGGTATCAGAGCCCCCGGGTTTTAAAATCGATTCTGTAGACTGCTCGACTGCACAGCCACTACGCGGGCATCCTTCATCAACTGTAAGTCTGTTTATAGCTTTGTTTGATTTTATTTCTTAGAGATTATTTGTTTAAATTTTATAGGAGTTTTATACACTATGACTCGAGGAAGGGATCCTAGAGACGACGCGATGGATCATCTTACAGACTTGATAGACCGCCAGTCCCAGCATATGGACCGGCAAGCGCAACAAATTTCGGACTTAGTGAATCGGGAGAACCAGCGAGAGAATCAGAGGACTCAGGAGTTGGTAGTCCCTAGTAATCAGGGTATGCAGAGGTTTCAAAGCCTTCGGCCTCCAGTATTCGAGGGCCAGTCATCGGATCCGACGCGTGCCGAGGAATGGATCAGGGTTATGGAGGACATGTTAAATTACGCCGAGGTTGCCAACGGGAGCAGGGTCGCTTATGCTACGTTTCACTTAGCTTTGGACGCTCGTTTCTGGTGGGACTCGATCAAGTCCACCACAGACGTATCAGTTATGACTTGGGATCGATTCAAGTTTTTATTCTACGACAAGTATTTCAGCCGCACGGTGAGGGTGGCTAAGAGGAACGAGTTTATGCAGCTGAAGCAGACTGGTTCAGTTGCAGATTATATTCGGAGATTTGAGGCTTTATCACGATTCGCGCCTCGCATTGTCAGCGATAATGAGGAGAAGGTGCACCACTTTATGGAGGGACTTAATCCGGAGATACGGATGCACGTGGTAGTCTCAGGTATTATTGATGCGCCATATTCTGATATTACAGCCAGAGCTCTGGATATTGAGGCTGCCAGAGCCACTTGCATTAGACCGAGGGAGCCAGCTAAGGGCTTCTTTCGCGAGATTCGACCTCAGACGCAGAGCCGAGGGTTGCAGCCCAGAGCACCGCCCCAGCCACAGCAGCGGGGTGTGAAGAGACCTCTCGAGGGAGGTAATGATAGGGGTAAGGGGAAGCAAGTTCAGGGGGCTCCTCAGATGCCTGTTTGCCCTAGATGCCAGAAGGAGCACACTGGCCAGTGTAGATTTGGCATGGGTGTATGCTACCGATGTGAAGATGCAGGCCATTTTATTAGAGAGTGCCCATTGCAGTCCCGAGATCAGTCGGGTGGAGATCAGAGGAGGATGCCGCGGGTCTTTGCGTTTATTGAGCCTGGAGATGTTGATGATGAGGCTCGGCCTGCGGTGATAGCAGGTACTGTGTTGGTTACTGGCGTTCCTGTATATTCTTTATTAGACACGGGGGCTACGCATTCTTTTGTCTCCACCACTTGTGTGTCTAGATTGAGGCTTTCGCCTGAGTTAGCAGAGTGCGAATATAGCGTGATGCTACCTTCGGGGGAGCGTATGCAGTCAGGTCGTGTTGTCCAGGGGAATATTATCTCGATTGGGGATCGTACTCTCTATGCTCGCCTTATTGTTATGGGCATCGAGCATTATGACCTTATCTTAGGGATGGATTGGCTATCGCAGCATTTCGCCACCATCGACTGTCGCTCCGGGATTGTTACCTTCCGACCCCCGGACAGAGCCGAGTTTTCATATCAGGCGATGAGCAGATTTAGTAGCTCGCCTATTTCTTATGCTATGGAGGTCAACGAGCAGTTCAAAGGTGCGTGCTCTATTTATTTGGCCTCAGTTTTTGATGTTCAGTTGCTCAGCGGGCTGAAGCCGAGCGACATTCCTGTTGTTAGAGAGTTCTCTGGCATATTCCTTGATGATCTTCCCGGTTTACCACCAGGCCGGGAGATCGAATTCACTATTGATGTCTATCCAAACTCCGCGCCGAGATTTAAAAATCCGTATCGATTGGCACCAGCTGAGTTGAGAGAGCTGAGGACTCAGCTGGATGATCTATTAGAGAAGGGATTTATTCGACCCAGTGTTTCACCCTGGGGTGCGCCCGTTCTATTCGTCAAGAAGAAAGACGGGACCCTCAGGATGTGCATTGACTACAGAGAGCTGAATAAACTTACCGTGAAGAATAAATACCCACTGCCCCGGATTGACGACTTATTTGATCAGCTGCAGGGTGCCCGAGTATTTTCCAGGATTGATCTACGCTCGGGTTACAATCAGCTGAAGGTCCGGATGGATGATATACCGAAGACGGCGTTCCGAACGAGGTCTGGGCATTATGAGTTCCTTGTTATGTCTTTTGGACTCACTAATGCTCCTGCAGCGTTTATGGATCTGATGAACCGTGTCTTTAGAGAGTATCTGGATAAGTTCGTTGTGGTGTTTATCGACGACATCTTGGTTTACTCTAAGACGAAGGAAGAGCACGAGGACCATCTGAGGATAGTTCTGAGCACGTTATGTCAGCATCATCTATATCCGAAGTTTTCTAAGTGCGAATTCTGGCTTGACAGAGTGAGCTTTCTGGGCCATATTATATCACAGGACGGAGTTTCTGTGGATCCGAGCAAGATTCAGGTGGTCAGAGATTGGCCACAACCGAAGAACGTACGTGAGGTGCGTGGATTTCTCGGATTGGCCGGTTATTATCGGAAGTTTATAGAGGGATTCTCGAAGATCGCACTTCCTCTTACACGATTGACTCGGAAGAACGAGAGGTTTGTATGGTCGTCTGCTTGTGATGACAGCTTTATGGAGTTAAAGCAGAGATTGACCACTGCCCCAGTACTGGCGCTACCTGTCGAAGGTGTCAGATTCAGTATTTACTGCGATGCATCTGGAGTGGGACTGGGTTGTGTATTGATGCAGGAGGGTAGAGTCATTTCTTATGCTTCGCGGCAGCTGAAACCGTATGAGCAGAATTACCCTACGCACGACCTTGAGTTGGCAGCTGTGGTCTTCGCACTGAAGATATGGAGACACTATTTATACGGGCAGCAGTGCGAGGTATTCTCCGACCACAAGAGTTTGAAGTACTTATTTACGCAGAAGGAGTTGAACATGCGACAGAGGCGATGGCTCGAGTTTGTAAAAGATTACGATTTTGATATCAAGTACCATCCAGGAAAGGCGAACAAGGTTGCTGATACCTTGAGTAGAGTGCCCTCTGCGAGTCAGCCTTCATTAGCAGCGATGTCAGTTACGCTGCGGTCTGAGATTGAGAGATTTGACGTGGAGATAGTGGCAGAGTTGTCCAGTATGCTCACTAGTATTTCTCTCCGGCCGATTATTCTGGATCGTATACGTGAGGCTCAGCAGAGTGATTCAGAGTGTATGGAGCTTCGATCCAGCATGACATTGGGGGACTCGTCGGATTTTCATCTATCAGAGGATGGTATTCTGAAGTTCAGGCATAGGTGGTACGTGCCTAACGACGAGGGTCTGAGGAAGGACATATTGGCCGAGGCACATTCTTCGCCATATTCTGTGCACCCGGGGAGTACCAAGATGTACCGGGATTTGAAACAGCATTTCTGGTGGCCGAACATGAAGAGGGAGGTTGCCAAGTACGTTGAGACCTGCCTAGTATGTCAGCAGGTAAAGGCTGAGCACCAGAGACCCGCTGGAACACTATTACCACTGCCGATTCCGGAGTGGAAGTGGGAGCAGATCTCCATGGATTTCATTGTGGGGCTTCCGAGGACTACGCGAGGCCATGATGGCATTTGGGTTATTGTGGACCGATTGACAAAGTCGGCTCACTTTTTGCCTGTGAAGATGGCGTCTTCTATGGACCAGCTCGCAGAGCTCTATGTACAGGAGATTGTCAGATTACATGGCGTACCAGTTTCTATTATCTCCGACAGAGATCCGAGGTTTACTTCTAAGTTCTGGAAGAGCCTGCATAAAGCCATGGGGACTCAGCTTAACTTCAGCACAGCGTTTCATCCTCAGACTGATGGTCAGACAGAGAGGACGAATCAGATTTTGGAGGATATGCTCAGAGCGTGTGTGCTTGAGTTTCAGGGATCGTGGAGCAGGTATTTGCCGCTGATCGAGTTCTCGTACAACAACAGCTTCCAGGCTACTATCGGTATGGCTCCGTATGAAGCCTTATATGGTCGAAAGTGCAGATCTCCACTGTATTGGGACGAGGTTGGCGAGGCCAGCGTCGTTGGACCTGAGATTCTGCAGCAGACGGCAGAGAAGATTGCCGTTATCCGACAGCGCATTGAGGTAGCTCAGAGCAGACAGAAGAGCTATGCTGACACGAGACGGCGAGAGCTAGAGTTTGAAGAAGGCGATGAGGTCTATCTTAAGGTTTCGCCGTTCAAAGGCGTTGCGAGATTTGGAAGGAGGGGTAAGCTAAACCCTCGATATGTGGGGCCCTTTCCTATTCTGAAAAGGATCGGGAAGTTGGCGTACAGATTGCAGCTTCCGGCTTCTATGGAGGGTATCCACGACGTATTTCATATATCTATGCTTCGGAAGTGCTTGCGCGATCCGTCGCATATCGTAGAGACTACAGAGATCGAGGTGCAGCCTACCTTGAGCTATGAGGTGAGGCCAGTACGTATTTTGGAGCATTCCATCAAGGTTCTACGCAACAAAGAGATTCCGCTAGTCAAAGTCCTATGGCGGAACCACGAGGTGGAAGAGGCTACGTGGGAACGACAGCAGGATATGATGACTAGGTATCCTGATCTGTTTGGATAGTTTAATTTTGTGGACAAAATTCTGAATAAGGAGGGGAGAATGTAATATCCGGTTTGTACGGACCTTTTATTATATTATTATTATATTGTTATTGGCATTTTTGTAATTATGTCAAATAAGGTCCGTTTCACGAAAAAAAAACGCCATTACGATCCTAACGAATAATAAGTATTTTAAGGAATTTTGGAGAATTTTCGGAGTTTAAACGCTATATTCCGAGTAATTACGTTTTTCGTAACGTAAAGGCTGTTTTGTTAAAAATAGTAAACGAGGTCCGAATTGCAAACGGACAGTTTTAATAAATCCCGAGCGATAAATAGGAGTTATTGGCAAAATATGGAAATTTGGAAAAGTTGGATCGTTAGCCAATTAACGAAACGAAAGAAGAAAAACTCAAGAAGGGCAAAATGGTAATTTGCAAAATAATTTTATAAAACATCACAAATTCTCTCTTTTCCCTCACTTCTCTCTTTCTCTTCTCTGGAAACAAATCGACAGAGAGCTCCAACCCTCACGGCCGCCGGCGATTTCCATCGATCCCGTCCTCCGTTTTCCTCCGTTCTTCCTCCGATCTTCGTCATTTCTTCTCCTCTCGCTACTCTCGGTATGTACCTACAACCTTGGGGCTTTTATTCCGAGTTTTACGGTGTTTTAGCAAACTAGGGTTTCGTTCGGAATTCGTTAAAAACGCGAATTAGGGTTTGTAATTAATAGGTTAGCCTTGATTAAGTATGTATTGAACGTATTTAACGTTATTGGACGAAGAAAAATCAATTTGCAAAAAAAAAAAGAAGTTAAAAATTGGTTAATTTTCCGAGTTTTTGAGAAAAACTCGTTAATTGGAATCTCGAATTATCGAACGTTAATTAACGTTATAAACGCTTCGATTGGCTAAATAAAGAATTTAGGAGAAATTCTCTAGTTGAAGTTTTAGTAAATTGGACGTTATTAATTCAAATCAATTTTAACGGTGAATATCGTGTTATTCTTCAGATACACGACTCCCGTGGACGAAGCTAGTGATTCTGCGCGCTCAAGGTAAGTTCTCGTGACTTACTTTGACCAATCGGTCTACACCATACTTCGATGTCGTATCGAGGATTCTTGAAGAGTTGTTTGCTTAATCTGCTTTTGGTTGGGTAGTTAGGTTTAATTGCTTATAGGTTAGTTTAATTCGGTCTTGATGGTATGCACGTTCTGTTGTATGTTTAAATTCTGATATGAACTGTTCATGCATCACGAGTTTTAATGAAAAGCATGAAAATGAATTTCCACACGATGTTTTAGAAAATGGCGATGTGGCCTGGAGAGGGGCAGGACCTACTGTGGAGGCCGATTACGGGCTTGTCACAGTACCGCATCTATTATGTACTCGCAATGTGGCCTGGAGAGGGGCATGACCTACTGTGGAGGCATGACCTACTGTGGGAGTTCGACCGGGCTTGTCACAGTACCACATTATTTATGCACTCATATTTATGGTCATGCGAGGTGGGGCTCAGGCACGGCTGTACGTGTTGTAAGCGTGTACCCCCCTCTTCTAGCTGGATGAAGAGCAGTCCGCCCGCTGGATGGGTTCTCTCTGGTTAGGAGGTTGAGACCTCGGTGACACCAATGATGTAATGTAAAGAAAATGCTGCATGATTTCTGAACTCTCACGCATAGCATAGCATGTAGTTGCATTTACTTGAACTTACTGAGATTTCAATATCTCATATGTGTCTGTATGGTGTAGGTGATATTGTAGGAGATATCGAGCCAGGTGAGGATGACATTCCTCCTCCTGATGAAGGAGCAGTTGACGGATGATGGCCGTGGGAGTGTGCTGAGCAGTCGAGGCGCGAAATGACCCGTGGGGGGCGTATGTAAAGGTTTTGAGGGTCTTTTGGGATAGTTTGGGGCTGTTGGATGTATAGAACATATTAGGATGCTTGGTCTGGTAGTGGATAGGTTATGTTTAACATTTAAATGTTTGTTAAATGTATTTAAAACGTTCTGTCAAAGTTTAATTACGTTATGAAAATGTTTTAAATGGTTTTATTATGGTTACGGATAAGCCCAGTTTTCAGGACTATCCACGCAGTTGGACTTCGCAAAGTCTGACACGAGTCGATTGAGTTTAGATTATGTTTTAATTGGTTGAGTTTAGGTTGTGAATTATGGTGATCTTTGGCGTGAAGTAACAGAAATTTGCTCTCTGGAATTCAGGATTCCAGAGAGCTAATTGAGGGAAAATGTTAGAGTCAAAAAGGTTGGTTGCTCTCTGGAAATCTCAAAAATTTCCAGAGAGCGAAGTCGCTGCTGTGTGCAGCGAAGTCGCTGCACACAATGCAGCGACCAGCGCCTGGTCGCTGCATAGGGCAGCGACCGTGCGCTGCCCCATTCACGAGGGCAGAATTCCGATTCTGCCCTCCTTTTGATTGTTTTATTTTAAGTTTTATTAAATGTTTTAGTTTTTAATTATTTATAAAAGGTTTTGTTTTAAATACTTTTAAAGTTTAGTTTTAATTCAGATTTCAGTTTTGATTTCAACTTCAGTTTAGATTCCGCATTAAGTTTTACTTAAGGCATAGAAAAGTAAAAAGTATAAAATAAAATGAAAAATTTATACAGAGAAAATGGGGTACCGTATTAGGGGTGTTACAAGTTCAACAAGACTCAGTACAACCATGTTTTAAAGATAGTTCCTCATATGAGAGCTCAACTGCAAAAAGGTACAGATCAATGGATGATATATATGCTATGTGCAATTACTGTTCGATTGAGCCTGAGAACTTTGACGAAGCGATCAAAGAAGAAGCGTGGAAGAAAGCTATGGAGGAGGAAATCCGTGTGATCAAGAAGAATCAAACATGGCAGCTCATCGACAGACCAGCAGACAAAGAGGTCATAGGTGTAAAATGGATCTACAAAGTCAAGCACAACCCAGACGGATCAGTTCAAAAGAATAAAGCAAGACTCGTTGCCAAAGGCTATTCTCAACAGTCCGGAATTGACTACGGGGAGACATTTGCCCCAGTAGCTCGACTAGATACAATCCAAGCTATAATCGCCTTCGCCGCCAGCAAAGGATGGAAGCTTTATTAGCTCGATGTCAAGTCCGCATTCCTCAATTGCGAGCTAAAAGAAGAAGTGTATGTCAATCAACCTCAGGGTTTCATTCTCAAAAGAAAAGAAGAGAAGGTGTACAAGCTCAAGAAAGCGCTATACGGGCTAAAACAAGCACCTCGTGCTTGGTATAGTGAGATCGACAACTATTTCAGCCAAACAGGATTCGAGAAGAGCAAGAGTGAAGCAACCTTGTATGTCAAGCGTCAAGGTACCGATATTCTTATAGTCACTCTTTATGTTGATGATCTAATTTTCACTGGAAACAACAAGAAGATGATTGAAGGTTTCAAGGACAACATGACTCAAAAGTATGAAATGATCGATATGGGTCTACTTTGACACTTCCTAGGCATGGAGATCTACCAAAAGGAAGAGACACTTTTTATTTGCCAAAAGATCTATGCAGAAAAGATTTTGAAGAAATTCAACATGTTCGAATGCAATCCCGTCCTCACACCACTAATCGTGGGGGAGAAATTGAAAAAAGAAGATGGAGGAGAAGATGTAGATGTTACTCATTACCGTAGCCTCATCGGCAATCTGCTCTACCTCACAGCAACCCGACCTGATCTCATGTATGCAGCAAGTCTGCTCTCAAGATTTATGCAAAGTCCTAGCCATTTTCACCTTGCTGCAGCAAAGTGTGTTTTACGTTATGTCAAAGGAACGACCGATCTCGGGCTGAGCTATCAGAAAAATAAGGCAATTAACCTCCTTGGTTATTGTGATAGTGATTCCGGTGGATCCTTAGACGACATGAAGAGTACCTCAGGATACTGTTTCTCATTTGGTTCAACAATGTTTTCATGGATGTCCAAGAAACAACACAGTGTTGCACAATCATCTGCTGAAGCAGAGTATGTCTTTGCATCACTAGCTACTTCGCAAGCAGTTTGGCTTCGAAGAATTTTAGCCGACCTCGGTCATCATCAAAATGAAGGAACCGTGCTATACTGTGACAACAAATCTGCAATTGCTATCGCGAAAAACCCGGTTCACCATTACCGAACTCGACATATAGCTCTCAAGTATCATTTCATTCGACAAGCCATTGAAGATAGAGAAATTCAACTTGAGTTTTGCCGATCTGATGAACAACTGTCCGACATCTTCACAAAAGCACTTCCAAAAGAGAGGTTTCAACATCTTCGAGCTGAACTTGGAATCCGACAACACATTAAAGGGGAGTGTTAAAATTAATGAGTTGTAACAGCTAACTTAAATGAGAGCTGTGTAACTGATTCTACTCATCAAGATTGAGAGAACCGTTGAGTCCTCATCTTGAATAAACAAAACGTTTTGCTTTTCCTTCCGTTTTTTATCTAGCCTATAAATATAAAGGCTTTGTAAGGTTCCGGAATAATAAAAAGAGAAATAGATTTCTCATCAAAAAAAAAGAAAAAGAAGAAGAGGAAGCTGCAAACAAGCACAAGGTTGAGTGCTGGCACTCTAAACTGTGCCGACAAGCAAGGGACTGGTACCGGCGTCCTGCCCGACAATGGCCTACCATCTTCGATTCAGCTTTTTTAAAAGACAACTTGAAATAAATGATGAGTGGTTGACAGAAAAAATGAGAATGCAATTTTTGGCGTTTATTTTGTTCATAATTCTCTCATTTACAGTTCCTTCGTTGACGAGAGTGAACTAAACAAGAACGAGATTCTTGTATTGCATCATGAGCTCTAGCATTAAGAACTTTTATTTTTCATTTAGTGGATAAACATAATAACTTTACAAGGGCCTAGTTCGGCGCAATAACTTATTTAGAGCCAACAAGACCATGGATTACTTCGTCTACAGGGGGCGCCCAGACACCCATCTCGCAAACATGGCTAAACATTCTTCTGGTTTGTATTCTGGGGCTGTATGCCCTCCTCCCTGCACATAATATTTCAGAGTCGAAAACCCACTTCAGACATGATGAAAACATGCTTTTCAACTCTTGGATTCAAAGTGAAAAAAGAAAGAAAAAAAATTGAACGACAAGACACTATTCCTTGCCTTGACAGTCGCAAAGGTCATCTTGTTCGAGTAGGACCTCGTAAAACTGTAAGAATAATTAAGGATCTTCTCAGACAATCCCTTCTAAATTAAAAAACATTCTGGTTGAGTTTCGAAAGGGTACCCTGCAACTTGGCCTCTGACCAGCCATGGCCTCCAATCGTCCTCAATGGAGTAGTTCAAAAGCCTTATCCACGCTTCAGTGCCCAAGAATGGTACTATCGCGTCGTGATCCCCACTGCAACACACACCCAAAAAGAAAAACAAAAAAGTCAAACACTCCAAAACATAGTAAAAATCAAATCTTCAACTTGTAATACCTATATATCAACGATCGAACTCCTTTAGCACTAAGGTTTACATGATACGGAAAACTACTCGAAATTTCGAAGCGATAAGCCTCCAGGCCACAGCGCTTCCATTGTCCAATGCTGCCCTGCACCGCATGTTAGTTGAGTTTCATCCAGCAGTTTATCAGGCCATAGTTTGTTCAAGTTCATTTTTCTATTACCTCTCGTATCTGAAGAGCCTTTTGAACTTTAGGATCGTTGGCCCAGTATCTACACAGCAAATATCCATAACTCTACGTGAAAACAAAGAAGATTTAGTAGTACAACTAAGCTGTTAGCTATTTATTGGACAACACTCAGTAGCGGGAAAAGAAAAGACAATTACTCGGCAGGTTATCGGAGGAAAGGGCGGGTCGGAGTCGGAGAAGAGATTATTGGTGTTGTACAGAGATCTTTGTCGTGGCTTCGGAGAATAAAAAAGACATATAGGTTCCAAAATATGTGCAGTGTTAATTCCTGAAATACACTGACATAACAAAATGGTTAAAGCACGTTAGTTTCATAGAATGAATTTGTGATGATTTGTAATAATATGATTTCGACTTCGTCGACCTTATGAGCCTCGTCGAGATCTCGTAAACACTCTTGGTTGAGGGGGTGGAGATCTCCAAACACTCCTTTACAAGTCTGCTTCAGTGACTATCAAATGGATAGTTTAAAAAAAGTCAAGTTCCATTTGGTACATCTCTTCTCATTAAATCTGCATGCATTCGATGAACACGAGTCTATTACCTGGTACAGTTCGTCGGAGATTAATCCCATTCCATGACAAAAAGGGATTAAGAAATTAGACTCAACGGTGGAAAGAGTTCCTGGATTTCCGAGTAAATATCCCTGAATTGTAGGAGTTCCATACTTTAGGATCTCTTTGTTGCGGATAATAATTATTGGGAAAGTAATAATAACGTT
Source organism: Begonia masoniana (assembly GCA_022432975.1). NCBI lineage: Eukaryota > Viridiplantae > Streptophyta > Magnoliopsida > Cucurbitales > Begoniaceae > Begonia > Begonia masoniana. The sequence goes on along the minus strand of CM039505.1, from coordinate 1,176,126 downwards.
GCTACTGTAATAAGTGAAGAGTATTGATAAAGATAATTTACAAGAAATCACTTGACAATCTCCTAGATAATTTTACATTTCCAATTAATTTTTCAAGAAAGGCTGAGGGAGCCATAAACAGTCTCACTTAAAATCGAGTCTCCTAGATAGAACTTACTTATACAGTACAATCACACCTCTAAATAAGCGATACGAGAAACAATAGCAGATACGATCCGAAAAATATCAGAAATATTTTTGCACGCCGTAAAATTAAAACGGCCAAGAAGTAAGATAAATAATGGCTAAAATGAACACACATGATTTTTTTGTGGAAACTAAAATCGAAAAAAAATCACGAGAACAGAGTCCAGAAATATCTCACTATAAAAATAAGATTTACAATATTATTCTAGATATCGAATATTCTATAAAATATTCACTAATAGAAATCATCACTTACAATTATCACTGTACTCAAAAGTACCTCACCTATTTTTCTCTCATACTTTCTTTTCTCTCTTTCCAAAACAATAATCCTCGCTATTTCTTTATGTTCTTCACTGAAGATTGATGAATTTTTTTCCTTGATCAGTAACTCTCTGTTTATAGAGAGAGTTCTGATGCAATCGATTCAGCAAAAAAAAGGTTTATTTGGTAATGTTTACAAGAGGAAGAAAGTTGTTAATCGTGGAGGGTGTTAGTGGTCGAGGAGAGTTTCTGACATTCTGTTAGTGACTAGGAGAGAGAGTACTAAGAGTTAGTTACGAGTGAATAAAAGAGAGAAAGGAGAAAGGAAAGGCATGTATTGAATATTATTCTGCTTGTTTGTGAAAGATATCCGAGTCTGTGGTATTTCCAGATTTGTGGGTTGTGTGTGGTTGTGTGTGTATTTGTGCTTGCTGTAGTTTTCTTCTGCAGGAAGTTCCTGGAAATAGAAGAAGGCTGCTAAAGGAGGAATCACACGCATCATTGGTATCAGAGCTAGCGCCATGGCAAAGCCCTTTACCCGTGGTGATAAGATGGATGAACATGATAAAGAAATAGCCGAGATCAAGAGTGACCTGGAGCGCCATTCGGGTGTTTTAATCCGCATTGAAGAAGCCCTCAAGGTCCTGACCGAAAAAACAGAGATGTTGTTCCTCCGGCCGGCGCCTCCTACTCCGCCGGAACCAGCAACAGGCAATCCTTCCTTCTCGAGTGCCAAGGGAAAAGCACCGATACAACCTGATCCCGGATTAAAAAAAATCGATCCGCGTTTTGTGGGATCTAGCAGTGACCGCCCACCTTTTTTCCACAGATCAGAAGACATTTACAGAGACGACGCTCCTCTACAGTTTGCGAGGGGTGACCGATTTCGAGGCGAAGAGGGGAACGAATGGCAGGTCGATGGTCGTCGGCGACGCGGGTTCCGTTACCCTTCCAGAGGAGATCGCAACAGCCCAGGAGAGTTTGCTCGTCGCCCTGGGAACGACGTTTCCCAGAAGATCGATCTGCCTCTCTTCGACGGTGAGGACTGGGAGTGCTGGGTAAAAAAGCGGACCGGTTTATTAGGTTGGCCCATATTCCCCTACCGGATCGGGCCCATGTGATATCAGATTTTTTGGTGGGCAAGGCTTGGGATTATTTTGAATGGATAGAAGAAGAAGAGCCCAATATGACTTGGGAGGAAATTAAAGCAGCGATGAGCCAACGTTTCGGCCCCCGTGAAATTCGTTCGGTGCAAGAACAGTTAATTAGCCTCAAACAAGTGGGGAGTGTGGAAGAATACGGCGACAAGTTTCAGATATTGGCAGCCAAAATTCGTGGTATGGATCGAGAAGCGGTTTTAGCGGCTTTTATGAATGGGCTTGCTATCGAATTACAACATGATGTTCGGGTTATGAGGCCCAGAAATGTGTATGAAGCCTTTATGCTTGCCCTAACCTATGAAGACAAACTTCAAGCCCAACGTTCTGTATCAAGCCATAAGCCCAATATGCCCTTCTCTGGAGTCCGAACCCAGCTTCCTACATGGCCCACTGCTTCCAATAACAGGCCCATTTTTTCCTTGTCCAGCGACTCCAAGCAACTGGCGATCAAAGGGGCTTCTGCTGTCGCACCTTCTTCCCAAACCAAGCCGGAAATCCAGAATGCTCGCCCACCGACCTCTCAACTAGAACGTCAGCGACGCCGCGAGGCTAAGCTTTGTTTTCGTTGCGGTGAACCATGGCAACCGGGTCACCGTTGCAAAGGAGCCCTACGCATCATCGACGAAGGCGACCTGGAAGATCCCCCGGACGAATTGCCTCTCCCTACAGATATTCCCGACGACGGAGATGAAGGTTTGCTGTTTTATCAACCTTCCCTTTCTTTGTTTGCCTTGGCAGGAGTTAGCAGCTCTACATCTTTTAAACTACTCGGGCAGGTTGGCAATTGTTCGGTTTTGGTTTTAATCGACTCCGGGGCTACTCGTTCTTTCATCAGTTGGCGAGTTGTTCACTCACTGAAGCTGCCCCGCGTATCAGTGGCTCCTCTTTCAGTATCGGTTGGCGATGGATTCCAGTGGTCATTGAAATCGGTATGTCCAGCTTTTTCCCTAATTATTCAAGGCATTGATTTTTCTGTTACAGCTTTTCCCTTCCACATTCCGGGGGTGGATATTGTACTGGGCATGGATTGGTTTAGAAGCCTGGGCACCTTCCAGGCGAATTTTACTGATATGTGGCTCTCTTTCTGGCGTGGGAAGATTAACTATAAATTAGTAGGGGAATCAACCTTATCCCTGCAACTTATTTCCTTAAAGACTGCAGTGAAATCGGTATTACGGGGGGATCAATGTTTTTTTGTGGATTGCATATCCGAAGGATCTTCGGCGGTTGTTCCCTTGTCTGAAGAGATTTCGGCTTTTGTACAGCAACTTCAGCAGGAATATGCGCCAATATTTTCTATTCGAGATAGTCTTCCTCCAACAAGATCTCGTTGCCATGCTATTCGCTTAAAAGAGGGAGCCAACCCGCCACATATTAGGCCTTATCGTTACCCCTACATTCAGAAAAATGAAATCGAGAAGATGGTTAGTGATATGTGTACCGCGGGGTTAATCCGTCCTAGCCGAAGCCCATTTTCCAGCCCCGTTTTATTAGTCAAAAAGAAAGATGGCGGATGGCGGTTTTGTGTCGATTATCGTGAATTGAACAAGTTAACCGTGGCAGATAAATTTCCCATTCCCATTATTGAGGAACTCTTGGACGAACTACATGGAGCTTCATGGTTTTCTAAACTAGATCTAAAGAGTGGTTATCATCAAATCAGGATGCAAGAGGAGGATATTGAGAAAACAGCCTTTCGCACTCACAAAGGCCACTATGAATTCTTGGTCATGCCCTTCGGTTTAACAAATGCCCCAGCCACCTTCCAAGCTATTATGACGGATTTATTTCGCCCCTTCCTACGTAAATTTGTCTTGGTCTTTCTTGATGACATATTAGTTTATAGTGAGAATGCTTCAGCTCATTATGGCCACTTACGATCAGTGTTAGGGGTTTTACGAGATGCTGTATTCGTCCTAAACACGAAGAAATGTGATTTTTTTCGCCAAACAATTCATTACTTGGGACACTCTATAGACTCGAAAGGTTTGGCAGCCGAGGATGACAAGATTAGTTGCATGATAGCTTGGCCTACACCGACTTCAGTTAAGGAGTTAAGGGGTTTCTTAGGACTAACGGGTTATTATCGCCGTTTTGTTCGTGGATATGGGACTATTGCTAGGCCTCTTACGGATTTATTAAAAAAGGGTACCTTCAGTTGGAACTCTCAAGCTCAAGCGGCCTTCGTAGAATTGAAACATCGAATGACTTCGGTACCCGTTTTAGCTCTTCCAAACTTCACAGTTCCTTTTGAGTTAGAAGTGGATGCATCGGGGGATGGCCTTGGAGCTGTTCTCTTGCAACAAGGCCGGCCCATTGCTTATTACAGCAAAGGTCTTTCGTCTCGCCATAGGGCCAAATCCGTGTATGAAAGAGAACTCATGTCCTTAGTCCTGGCTGTGCAAAAGTGGCGTTCATACTTGTTGGGACGCACGTTTACAATATTCACGGATCAAAAATCCCTCAAATTTCTTCTCGAACAGCGCTTGTCCACTCCCCAACAGCAGAAATGGCTCCTAAAATTACTTGGTTTTGATTTCAAAATTGTGTATAAGGCTGGTAAAGAGAATAAAGCAGCGGATGCCTTGTCAAGACGTGGGGGTTGGGGCGATTCAGATTTATTATGCTCCTTTTCCACCCCACAACTCTTAGATTTAACCATTTTGGACAAGGAAATTGCCACCGATCCGGTTTTATGTGGCATTAGAGAAGCAATATTACACAACAACAATGTGGACCATCGCTATGAATTATGCAACGGAATCCTCCTCTACAAGGGTACAATTATCTTACCAAAGAATTCCAGCCTTAAACAACAACTTTTGGATGAATTTCATTGCTCACCGGTTGGGGGGCATTCGGGGGTATGGCGTTTTTTCAAACGGATTAGTTCGCATGTGTATTGGAAAGGTCTATCGAAGGATGTTCAAAAAACAGTTTCTAGCTGCGCCATTTGTCAACAAAACAAGGTCGACTCCGCTAGTCCCGCTGGTTTATTACAACCACTGCCAATTCCGGAAATGGTTTGGGAAGATATTTCTTTAGATTTCATCGAAGGCCTCCCGAAATCCTTTGGGTTTGACACTATTTTGGTAGTGGTTGATCGGCTTACAAAGTATGCTCATTTTTTGATGTTGAAACATCCGTTTACGGCTAAGATAGTGGCTGAAATTTTCTGCAAAGAAATAGTGCGTCTACACGGTATTCCACGGAGCATCGTTAGTGACCGGGATAAAATTTTTACTAGCGCTTTTTGGAGGGAATTTTTTCGCCTACATCAAACTCGCCTTAATATGAGTTCCACTTATCATCCACAATCGGACGGTCAAACGGAGGTAGTCAATCGTTGTCTTGAGGTTTACTTACGGTGTTTTACTTCTGACCGCCCGAAATTTTGGAGCAAATGGCTTAGCTGGGCCGAATATTGGTATAATACCAATTTTCAGAGTGCGGTGAACATGTCGCCCTTCAAGGCGTTATATGGTCGAGAGCCACCCACCATTATTCGTAATTGTGGTGGGAAAACAACAGTCGGGGCTATTGATCAGCAATTATTTGATCGGGATGCATTACTTAAACTCCTTCGCCAAAATCTACTACGTGCACAACATCGTATGAAGAAGATGGCGGACGAAAAGAGGGTGGACTGTCAATTTGAGATTGGCGAATTGGCTTGGCTTAAACTTCAACCTTCCCGCCAACAGTCTATTCAACTACGCAAGAACAATAAATTATCTCCACGTTATTATGGGCCCTTTGAAATCATTGCGAAGATCGGAGCGGTTGCTTATAAACTCAGCTTACCATATGGATCCAAGGTTCACCCGGTTTTCCATGTCTCTAAACTCAAGAAGGTAGTGGGTTCGCATTCTCCCTCCTCGGTACCAATTGTTTTTGATGCTACACATGTGGAGCCATCTATGCTTTATCCGGAAAAAATCTTGGCGCATCGTTCGTTTCCGACTCACAATGAAGTGTTAGTCCAATGGCAGCAACATTCAACCGAGGAGGCAACTTGGGAACCTGTTTCGGAGCTCCTGGTACGCTATCCTGACTTTGACCTTGAGGACAAGGTCCCTTTTAAAGGGGGGAGTAATGATGCAATCGATTCAGCAAAAAAAAGGTTTATTTGGTAATGTTTACAAGAGGAAGAAAGTTGTTAATCGTGGAGGGTGTTAGTGGTCGAGGAGAGTTTCTGACATTCTGTTAGTGACTAGGAGAGAGAGTACTAAGAGTTAGTTACGAGTGAATAAAAGAGAGAAAGGAGAAAGGAAAGGCATGTATTGAATATTATTCTGCTTGTTTGTGAAAGATATCCGAGTCTGTGGTATTTCCAGATTTGTGGGTTGTGTGTGGTTGTGTGTGTATTTGTGCTTGCTGTAGTTTTCTTCTGCAGGAAGTTCCTGGAAATAGAAGAAGGCTGCTAAAGGAGGAATACACACGCATCAAGTTCCTCGGACAATAAAAAATTTCCTTATGCCGTTCATTTATCATAATGGAGAGACCCAGGTGAATTTTCGTCTATCTAAATGGATTCAAATTATGAACAGGAGAGGGATAAGGGAGCCACGGACCTGAAGATTCACCAATGGCTTAGCACCTTGCTCGTTTCCTAAATTGCAGAAGTGATCAAGCAAATTAAAGAGGTTTCTTGAGCTATATGAATAAAAAAGGTAGCTCGAAATGATGGGTTTCTCACCATGTAAGATTTCTTGCACGATGACCGGAAGAGGGATGCCGGTATATGAATCTCCACCGACGTAGAGAGGATTTGGTATGAATTCTGGATGACCAGTCAACCACTGCGAAGCGCAGTTGATTAGGAAGAAGAAAGGTGGGTTCAAGAAAAAAGAGCAAGAACAAATATGTTTGGTTAGCAGACCTTTCGGAGGAATTGATGGATCTGGTGAATTTGATTGAAGTCTCCAGGCTGGAAAGCGTTCGGTGTTCTTGCATATGAAAAGCCAGTCCCAACAGGGGAGTCTACGAATATTATACTCGCTTCCTGCACTCGATTCTCATATCCATAGTTATGTTGAGAGGAGAGAGAGAGAGAGGAGAGAGAAATAGACCTTCGTCCATGAATATGGGTTCAGTCCCAAGGTTGGCAAGCTCCCGTTATGCTGGTTCGTAACATAATTAAATGGACCTGCGAAAACGATTATTTTTCATTTTTTATAAAGCTTTGCGCCGAAGAAGTCGAGGATTTTCGTCTTACCTATCTCAAAAGCTATAGCAGACAAAGCAGCGCAGCCCGGACCTCCGACCAGCCAAAGTAGAACAGGGTCGTTCTCCGGGCTTTTCTCCGACTTGAAAAAGTAGTAGAAAAGCTGCACATCCTCTGACTCTCCCACGCCCACGTATCTAACGACTCACCATTAATCATATCAACTTCTCGCCAGTTCAAATTCCCAGAAAAAAAAAAAAAAGAATTATAATTCTTCGCATCAACCTACCCAGTTTCAAGATGAAAAGGAAGAGGGCCTTCAAATCCAGGAAGATATTTAACGTCAAAGGAAGATAATCCAACCACTAACCCAGCCAGTGAAAGAAGAAGGGAGGAAAAAGAAGAGAGATGAAGGTTCGCCATTATTGAGTGGTTGCAGAAGCGTGGACATTATTAAAGACCAAATCCTTCTCATATACACTTAACTTGATCTCACTCACGTTTAAAAATCTCAATCAGCTCCATCGTTTTCTCACTGGACTTCTGCAACAAAAGACAAATGTCAAAAAGTAATACTATAGGTTCGGAAGAATCTGTCAGAGATCGTAGCCAAATAAATTTCATCGAATTGACAAAATGACTTGGATTCTTCTCCTTAATTATTTACAACTGGTTCGACTTATCTGTACCATCAATTTTAGATATTAATGGCGTAAATTTAACCAATGGCAGGCAATAATAAATAACAAAAAACAATAGATGATGAAAGCAAACGACAACGAGATAACATATTGAGGCTTGAGATCGCGAAATTTGCTGTTTTTACCAAGTGGGTAGACATAATAATAAGTTCACATGGCCTGGAGGAAAGTGAGAAATTATTCAGAAAGATGGTCGAAGCTGATGAAAAGGATCCTGAATTACTTGGTCAACTATAGTACGATGGAACCCCAGACAGCCATTTTTTATACATGGCTAAACATTGTTCTTGTTTGAATTCTGGAGCTGAATGCCCTCCTCCCTGCACATAATATTTCAGAGACGAAAACCCAGTTCAGAACAGAATGGTTAAAGCATATTAGTTTCATCGAATGAGGTTGTAATAATCTGTATGCGTTCGATGAATGAAAAGTTTGTTACCTCGTACAGTTCGTCGGAGATTATTCTCATTCCATTGCAAAAGGGGATTATGAAATTAGACTCAAATATATTCTGAATTTGCATATATTTAAATGGATTCAAATCATGAACGGCAGGGGAATAAGTAGAACCACGAACCAGAAGATTTACAGTTGGCTTAGCACCTTTCTCAATTCCTAAATCGCAGAAAGTGATTAAGCAAATTAAAGAGACATTTTGAACTGTATGGATAAAACAAAATTATGTATGGAGATTACAATGAACTTTGGGTACAGCAGACAAAGATTTAGGCAATTTCCATACGAAGCAATCAACGATTTTCGCCTTACGTATCATAAAAGCTATAGCAGACAAAGTGGAGCATCCCGGACCTCCGGTGAGCCAAACGAGAAGAGGGTCGTTCTCCGACCAGACCGAAGTGGTAGGAAAGCTGCACATCCTCTGATTCTCTAATCATTTCAACTGGTTTAAAGTCCAAAAAAGGAAAAAAGAATTTAGATTCTTCCCATCAAACCTTACCCAGTATCAAGATGAAAAGGAAGATATTTAACGTCAAAGGAAGACAATGCAGCCACTAACATCGCCGGTAAAAGAAGAAGGGAGGAAACAGAAGAGATATGAAGGTTCGCCATTATTGAGTGGTTGCAGAAAAGTGTACATGGTTAAAGACCAATACTTCCTCATATAAACTGTGCTTTTTATCATCTTTTTCAGGTCGGACGTAACCAACACATGACAAATGTAAAAAGTAGACCAAACGACTTGGATTCTTCTCATTTATTAAAATTTATTTTTATTTAGAGGATAAACATATTAACTTGACGAAGGCCAAGATCAGACCAAGAACTATCTGGAAAAGGGTTGAAGCTGATGAACAAGGCCATGAATTCCTGGAGCTGTATTCTCTCCTCCCTGCAGACAACATTTTCATTAAGTAAATTTCAAGAATAAAGTCTTACTGATCTCAGTTCAAGTGTTGTATTACATCATAGAGACGTGAGATTGACGTGAGATGTAACAAATATTGTATATGAAAAATTATGGGTCCAATTGGAAAATATTATAAAATTTATTTCTTATAACAATTTTTTTAAAAATGAAAATGGAAATAAGACGCATCATGATATCAATTACATAAGGTGATTTTGTCTCATCTTATATCAAAAGAATGATGGTTTTTTTAAAATATTACAATCACTAAACACGTTGCTAATGATGGTTTAAAATACTACGATCGCTAAACACGTTGCTTATAATGAATAATTCATTGACTTCCAACAGTGGTTTAACTATTAGAGTGAGATCTAAATTAGTGTTATTCATTTTATCCAACGAAATAAAAATAGTAATTTCCGAAAACCTCGTCGATTTAGAGTTCGTTTCATCGTAAATCTGATCGAAACCCGTTGATCTGGAGACGACTTTGAGAAATTTCGAAACAAAATGTTTATACAATCGATCAATCCCCAGAGAAATCATAAAATCCTGCAGTGAAGATCAAGGGAGGAGATCTCAGAATTCAGAACCCAATTTTTCTCCCGACGGCGCGGCTTCTATCTGCTCGGATTTTCACACCCTTGATATCGCCTCCATCTTCTCCAAATTCATAAGCTTTGTCTTCGTCAATCCTTCCCATCTCAAAGCTGCAATTTTTGGCCATTTTTTTCGATCCAGTCTTAGAAACCGACCGCCTCAGATGGTCTCGCAAGATTACATCCACTGCGGCGCTATTTTCTAAGTTATTGCCGGACGCAGCCTTTGCGAGCTCCTCGAAATCGTCGCATGCGTTCGAAAACTGCCCCCCGGCTCTGAAGTTTACCGGCAAGGATACGAAATGGACGCCGGGATAGCTTACGACGTGGCCGTATCTCCCTCCGTCGGCGCAGCTAGTCATGCTTCGCACATAAAAATCTCTCGCTTTCCCCAGAATTCTCCCCGGCGTCGACACGAATCGCATCAGCTTGCTCTGCACTCGTGTTTTTCCCATTCTGAAAACAAAAACCCTTTTCACAGAGAGGTAGATTGGAGATGGGTCAAGGGTGGATCGTCTTTTTAAATTCAATTGAAGGATCTGGAACGGGAAGATGAAGAGAGATTGAGTGGAAGAGTAAAGAAGAAGGAAATTTGCTGTGGGTGCCTGGAGTTTCAAAGCAAGTGGGATTGAAAAAACCGGAGATCATTAATTATCAGACTCTGATTAGTGATAATAATTACATAAGATTAAAATACTAATCAAGTTGACGCAGACAATTAATTAGAGTTCATAAAATTATGAAGTTCAATGATTTGAGATAAAGCAATCGGAATCTTCAAAATGAAAGAATAAAAGTCAAAGTGAAAAGAACAGGAGCGTGGACGAATATATAATTCCAAATTCATTAGTCGAACTAATTAGATTGAAGATTAGACGATACGTGCTAGTTGACTGATTGATTCTTATCTTATCTTTTGCTGACTCATTTCATGCAAGGAATACTTTTGAAACAATTAAACCCGACCCGGACCCGTCGCATTTGTTAGGCAGAAGGTCTAATTTAAGCATTGATTTGGTTAATCTCGCCGGATTTTAGTTCTTATCCATTAATTTAGACAGACTTCAAGCTTATCTTAATTAGTTAGACTTCCTTTCTAGACCAGCGTCAAAATAAATGGTAGCTGCCCAAGTTTTTCAATGACTCATTGAAACGACGGCGTTTGCACGAGACACTTTCCGGTGCTTAATTGTTAATGAGCCTACCAAAATTTAATCTCATGGGCCGGGAGAATGCCAGTTATTCGGCCCAGATACGTTTAAATGTCTGGGCCGAAGCCCATGATTTACCGCTTCGACGATGTATTGTAATATGCAGTGCGCTTTAGCAAATGTTTTTTCGAACCAATGCCATTTTAACGCCTGAGTTGTGTCCACTTTCTTCTCGTGCGATCAGACGATGTCTTGGTTGGCGCGATCTCTGGCCAACTCCCTCCGATTGGAGGACGATGAAGAAGGCGACAGTGACTTTGTACCTGCCGACTCTCTTTACCCGACACCATCTAATTCCACATCTGAAGATAAACGCGAAACTCAACTGCAGCAGCGAGAAGAAGGGGATGAAAACGGAACACAATTCGAGGAAGAAGCTCATTCCCGCGGAGTCAAGGAGGATCTTACTGAGCTTAAACAAACCCTTAGTCGTCAATTTTGGGGCGTTGCTTCTTTCCTCGCTCCTCCCGTGAACCCTTCTGCACCCTCTCATTCCCATTCATATCTATCAGACTCCGATCGGGACCAATTTGAGTCGGATCAATCCGTCACCGTGGAACGCGAAGTGAACCCGTCTGATCTGGCCGATGTGTCGCAAATGGATTTGAATTACGATAGGTTGGAGGAGGTGGAAGGAGAAGATGAGGAGTTTGAAGATTATTGGGAGGATGCGGTTGGAATAACAGACGAGGCGTTGACATTTGCTAGCAATATCGCAATGCATCCTGAGACTTGGTTGGATTTTCCTATTGATGAAGAGGAAGACACCGACGGTATGTACGTTCATCTCCTGTTGAATTTTACGAAACAAGTCTCAAAAGATTTCCTGCTAATATTAGAAAATTTACCATTAATTTTAGGAGAGTGATAACATTGTTGTCAGCGTTTCAACATTGACGGTAAAACCATTTACAGATCATTTTCAATGATCTTTCATGCTTGTTCTTATCGCTTAACACCCGCCATAGAGTAATTAAAACATTCAGGAATGCTTTGAACCAGCGCGTCTCTTTTAAAAGATTAACCTAGCGCTCACATCATTTTATTATTCAAGTATATTAAATTGGTCTAATATATAGCACTGTAGTTTGAACTTTCTGCACTTTGTTTAGACCTATTCTTCTCATTCACCTTGCGTTTATTAGGAACAGCTGCATGATAACAAGCTCTTTTGTGAATATTGATATCTGCGTGTATTGATGATATTGGCCGGCACATGTGCGTTTTTGTTTCGGTATTTTCATCACTTGTCATAATGGACCAGAACAGCAACTTTGTGCCATTCATTTAGTAGCAGACTTGTATTTTCTTCTTCTCAAACATCAATCTTCCATTCCATTCTTGGGTTGAACTTACAGTTTTGGATGGTACTTGACCAATGTCTCTGTTTATTTTTACTCATTTATTTTATTATGAGACTATAATGCCTGAGTTTTAAGCAATAAACGTTCCTTAATATTCAGTATATGCAACACAAACTTTTCAATTGTAGTATACTGGGAGACATGCTTGATTATATGTCCGATTTTCATAAGAATTAATTGTTAAAACTGATGACTCTAACTGTTAAAACTATCCTGGGAAACATGATTGTCTATACTTAAGATTTTCATATTTCATAAGAATTGAATAGTTAAAACTGATGACTGTAACCTTTAAAACTATCTTCATTCTTTAACAATTGCAAATGAAATGATATATTAATTAAAATAATGGTTTTGAATTTTCTAGATTATTTATTTCTGTATTATAATCATTTAATAATAAATTCATATTGATGTTAGTTCCTCTTGTTTTAGATTTTGAGTTGTCTGATGCCCAAAGAGGACATACTTTCACCATTGAGCGCCTTGCTCCAAGGTTAGCTGCTCTCAGAATTGAGCTTTGTCCTTGCCATATGAGTGAGAGCTACTTTTGGAAAGTGTATTTTGTTCTCCTGCTTTCAAGACTCAATAAACATGATGCTGAGACTTTGTCTACTCCCCAGGTTAATCACCCTGTTCCTGGTTCTGCAAAATGTTGTTTGTTATTTGTTTGGTTGAAGATTTCAGCAGTTTGTTTTCTAGAAAAAGCTTTTTAAAACATTAAGCGTCCCTGAAAAAATTTCAGGTAACATTTTGTAGCTGCAGTATTAAACTGATTTACTTGTTCTGGAATTGAATCGTAGTTGAGTTAAATTGTCAGTATGCCACAATTATGTCCATTAGTGATGGACTAGTCGACTAGTGATGCTATCACCAGAGCTTTGAATTGCCAGATTTCAGTTTGAGCCTGTCAAAAATCAGATTTAATTTTGTTTATTTTTCTAGATTCCATGTATGCTTGCTTGAAATTGCACGTTGTTTGCACCTTCCTGGCCCTTTTTACCCGGTATTTGATTTTAAAACTCTGAAGAATGGAGTTCACTGGATAGATGAATTTTAACCTGTCAGTGGCACAATGCAAATCTACTCTATTGATGCACGGGAGAATCTATTAAATTTGTCTACATTGCTGCATACCTAAGATCGCAATTGGTTTAAATTTGCAGTGCTGCGTGAAAATCTTGCTTCTATAAGAAGGATTAACATTACCTTTAAGACCTTAAATCTTGAAATGTCTTCATGCCAAATACAACATGTTGTAGAAAATGAAGAAAGATGAATTAATTCCTTCGTACCATCCTAAATTTGATCTGGGCTACGAACAATAGCATCAAACCAAATACATTCTGGTAGTAGTTGCAACACAGAAACTGGCAATCGTTTGAATGCCCCGGAGAAGGCAAGTCTATTTTATGTTAATAAGAGCTTAAGTTACTGGTTACAGGTAGTTGCAGCCAGAGCCATGTGGATGCTGGAGTTACAAAAGCAGACCAAGCAAGAATTTAACTGGTACGGTCGGAGCACTTCTTATTCCAAGGACAGCCCTCGCAGTCTGTGTGACGATTACGGTCCCTTGTCTTCCAATTACACTCGCTCAGAAGACATGATATTAAGACCATCATCCGCAGCAGCAAATTATGAGATTGAGAAAAATCAGGTTGAAAGTGATGAGATTCATTTTGTTGACAAGTCTGTTATTGTAGAAAGGCCTGTCATCAAGACAGAGAATAAGAACATTGCACTCTGTCGGTCTTCTAAAGAAATGGTTGAGGATTATGACGACGAGTGGCCTGAGGAAGATTCAGAGTTAGGTGGATATAGTGGAACTATAATGCCTCTGGAGAATGAAGAAGATATATCTTTCAGTGATCTGGAGAATGATGATGTGATTGTACCAATGAAAACCAAAAAATGTCTCGAATAAAGATGAACTGGAGGCAACAAACCGATTAATGCTGTATGATAGTTGTGGTGAAGCAATGTTCAGTGTGTCGAAGGCTATAAAACCAGATGTCGAGGCTGCCAGTCGTCCACTTTCACAGGCTTGTTTGCTGAAGCAGTAGGAAGATGGCCGGCCATTGAAGAGACATTGTGTAAAAATGAAGGGGCTTTCAAGTTAGATTTGGGCAATGATTCGTTTGATTATTTGTGTAATAAGTATGACTAGCAACGTTATATATATGTATTGGTTCCGCAAGGAAGAAGAGCATATAGATTTCATTTATTATTCTTATTCATGTTCCCAAAGCCACGCTAAGCATAACAAGTATACAAATTCATTTTTCTATGCATACATGATATTATCGGTATTGATAATTGTGTTTATCTTATATCGTCTATTTAATGGATCTGTGACTTGTATATATGTGAGGAGGATTTCTTCTTTTCTCGAACTAGCTTTTGAGAATGAGTTCTACCTTCTCACATGTGTTAACATGGTATTAGAGACGATAGTGGGAATTGAACTCGGTCCAAGCACGCTATGTGTGAGAACGGGTATTGATAATTGTGTTTGTCTCACATCGTCTAATAGATATACTTATATAGATTTGTGACTTGTATATATGTGAAGATGATTCTCTCTTCCTTCAAGATAGTTTTTGGGGATGAATTTTATTTTCTCACATGTGTTAACAATCAGAATTTGTCTTGATCTCGTCTTTGTAATTTCATTTTAATCTTCCCAAGTAACATGTTTAAGGTTGGCTAATCGTGGGTTGTCCACGAGAGATTCGTCAAAGACCAATCGTGGTCAAAGATTACTAACTGACTTTTTTATATAAAAAAAGGAGACGTGTTTTATGTTTTATTTACGTTGGTGTTAATAAAAAAATTTCCTGACTAAATTTATTGATGAAAATATACCGAAAATTTTAACAGAGAGCAAAAAATAAATAATTTATAATTAAAATTTTTTCTCTAACTATTATAGTGCGTTTTGGACTAACACAAAAAATAAATTTGTGCGTGATTCAGCACAAAATAGATAATATTGTAGCATGATGACAGCAAGCTCCATAAAAACTATAAACACTTAATTAAGAAAATTAAAATAGGAGGAACAAACTACCAATACTGAATAAAAGATTAATTGAAGCGTTTGTTAGAGATAATTGATTATTAGTGGGGTAGCAGCCGTTATTCCAGGGTGGGAATAGAGTATTCGACTTACCAAACAGAAAACACCTTAATTTCCGCGAAAATGTATTGTATTTTCACCGAAGCATCGAAGATTCCGTGATTAGTAGGTATTTTAATAAGATTCCGTGCTCAGCTTCTAGTCTCTCTCTTTCTCTGTCTTAGCCTACTTGGTCTCTCTCTTCCGATTAATTTCCTGTCTATGAAAACGAATTGAAATTCCCCAGGTTTGATCTCATCTCCTGCTGCAACTTCCATTCATGTAGACTGCAAGATGCTGCGAATTATGTATCTCGAGTGTCGGAACCTTGTTGTCATATCCATCCATCCCATTCCTTCTCAATTATTGAAGGTCTGGATTTTTTGAATCTTTTTTTAATATTCAAACCCCATGTGTTTTTTTTAGTTGTGAGCTCAAAGGGTGTTTGTTTTCTTCTGCTTTGAGTCTCGTTATGGATTTGAAATTGGTGGAGAAGGGGTTGAGTTTCTCTCGGAGAAGAAAGAAATGGATTATTCTTCTCGCCGTGTTTGGAGCTTCTGGATATGGTATTTACAAGGTCTATAATTTGCCATCTGTGGTGAAAAAGAGGAACAGGCTGATGAAGCTATTTGGAGCACTCATTGCTGTGGCCGAAATGGTCGCTGATTCTTCAGACACCGTTGGAGTGGTTGCCAAGGATTTGAGGAAGTTTTTAAAATCTGATTCGGATGAAATTCCCAATAGCTTGAAGCAACTTTCGAAAATTGCGAAATCGGAGGAGTTCTCGGAGTCTTTGGTAAAGGTTACCGAGGCATTGACAGTTGGTTTATTGAGAGGGTATAAAGATGGGACGAAATACGAGGACGAAGTCAAGACTAGGTCGATGAATTCGAGCTTTTCTGATACGGTCTTCGACAGACTTTTCTCTACAGCTGGGAGTGGTTTCATATCGGTTGTGGTTGGAAGCTTTGCCAAGAATCTGGTGATGGGTTTCTTCTCTGGTGCTGGTTCTGTTAATGATTCAAATGTATATCCAAAGGCGAACATTTCTCAATCTGGGTCAAATTTGTCAGATGTGCCAGGATGGTTAAATCTGGTTCTGGATCATCGATGCAAAACCTTGGTAGCAGATTGCATTCAAGTTTTTGTTGGCACTGCTGTTGCCGTGTATCTCGAAAAGACTATGGAAGTCAACACATATGACCAACTGTTCACTGGATTGACCAATCCGCAGCATCAGAGCAAAGTGGAGGACTTTCTTGCCACTATTTGCAATGGAGCCGTGGAAACCCTCGTGAAAACATCTCACAAGGTATTGACACGTTCAGAATGTAGCTCAAACTCTAGTTCAGCACTTTCGCATTCAATTTTGGAGCAAAGTGAAAGATCAAACAAGGCTATAGTAGACAAAAATTTAGAACTAGATGCATATTCAAAGCAGCTGATTGAAGGAAACTCAAGTAATGAGGTTGAGAAAAATGGGTGGGTCGGCCAGGTCTCTTCAACATTAGCAGTTCCCAGCAATCGCAAGTTTGTGCTTGATTTGACTGGTAGAGTGACATTTGAGACAACAAAATCTGTTGTCGAATTTTTGTCATGGAAGCTAATGGATGGTTTCAAAAGAAGTGTGTCTGTAGTCCAGGAGGAGTTTGTCGATAGGGGACTGGAAGTCGTTCGATATTTTGGGGCAAAGTCTTCTGTCATCGTTATGATATGTATTGCATTGTATTTGCATCTTCTGTGTAGCACCAGGGTCTTCCTGCCTGCATAATATTTGTATCTGTCCTACTCCATTTTCGAATTGTAATGACCACAGAGGGTGGAAGCCTTACATTAATAAACGATTATCTTCTGGAAGGTCTCTTTTCTCTTTTCCTTGTCTTGTTGGAGCAGCTCCCATGGTGGTGGAAATTGGAATCATAAAGAAACAGAAGGCTCTACTTCTGATTCATGTCAGAAAGAAGTGCCGAAGAGGCAAATATTATACACAGGGCAAAACCAGACCAGTGGTAGCTTTACTGTCATTTTGGCAAGGCATGAATCATGATATGCGTCTCTCCTGAGTTGGGATTTTGGTATGAGTTGCTTTCATGATTTTGAGGGTTGTGAATTTTTCTGTGTCTGTATATCTACTCATGTTCATGTGTTAGGAAATTATTACTCGTTGAATGATTTATTTTTAAGCAGAGAAAAGAGGTGGTGGGTCAGTGTGGCTGCATTCATGATGAGACAGAATTCAACTCTTGGGTCTCATCATTGCCTTCCTTTTTCTTTTCAACTATAAATTTGAAGCCCTCCCTTCCTACTCTCTCTTCCTCTCTCATCTCCATTAACGTTATATTATTGTATATGTATACCATTATTGTTGTCTTCCATCGTCTTTGCTCCTTTACTCATCAGGTAGCCATGTTGGTTTGTTTTAAGCTGCATAATTTGACAATTTTGTTTGATTTCATTTCATTTTTTGACTACTCTGTTCAAGATCTGGTCCGGGTTTTGTTCCTGACTTTCAGATGAAGAAATTGTTTCTACAAACTTCATACTTTTACCAAATCTAGCATTTACAAGAGAGAAACAAAGCAAAAGATAAATGGTTTCCCATTTTGATAAATGAAATGGAGAAATTAGCTTATTTGTTGTTTACTTTTATCAATAATGGTTGCTTGGGAGCATTATAGGAATTCACCATGATTATAATCCTTAACAGACATCCAGACAGGTTGAAGTTCGTAAACCCCCGTCTCTTCTCTCAGGCAAACTTCAACTTGGAGCTTCTTCTTTAAGATCATGGGGGCGAGTACCATCAGTTGCACCAGTTTCTTCACAGTCAGACCAAGTTCTGTCGAGCCCAGGATCCGGGCCACGCCTAGCCATGGCTCGTCGACTTGTAAAAAGCTTGATGGGGTGGGAACTTGGCTCATGAATGGTTTATCTACTGCCTTTTTTGCTTCTCTGGATCGCTGCTCCTGTATACGTATTTCTACTGAAGATGATAGCGATGAAACAACTGAGCTTCCTTTGATTCTCAACAGTGGGAATATCGGGCTCGACGGAAGCTGCAGTGCCGGAGCTTTAATTCGGAGGAAGACCAACAAAGGATAGAAACGCGAATCCATTAAAGAAGGTAAAACAGCTTTCTATAATCCAAGATTGTTCATTTCTTCTTGGTTTGTGAAATCCATTCGGCTATGCACTTCATAATATGAAAACTGTTTTTCAAATCTATTCTGCAATTCCTCTTTAGTTGTTCCTAAATCACTGGTTGGCTGAGAATTAGAGATGCGGTGAACAGTTCATATGAATTATTTCAAGCTAAATTTGTTGATTTGAAAATGGAAAAACATAAAAAGAGATGAAAGCCACTTTAAGGAATTGAAAAAACAAGTTGTCAATGATGTTGCTGTCGATCTGGGGATCATAATCATGTAATGTTGACTTCTTTGTCCAACGTTCTTAACCTCTACTGGGGAATCCTAAGACACTCGAAATAAATGTAATTCGAAAATGCATATTTTATTTTAATTTTATAAAAGATTATTATTTTTAATTAATAATTAATTAAAACATTGAACTTCGTCATTTAGACGCGACTGATTAGTCACCGTCCGATTAAGATGATAACAAATTAAAAAGTTAAGAGAGTGATTTAGAATAAAATCAATGGCAGCACATGCACATGAGAACGATTAAGTGGGCGTGTTCACTTTAAAATTGCTAAAAAAATCAAAAGAACGAATTTCATGTTATCCTCCACTAGAGCTTTCGGCTCGTTTCTTCCATGGCTGAGTCTGAGTAGACTGTGATTCTTCGTTTTCGAAGAAAACTACAGCGTCGTAGCAGTTACACAGAAAAAAAAAAAAAACATTTAAACGACAGAGCAGCTCACCATGCTTGAGAAAGAATATGAGTACGAGGAAGTTTTGAAGAAATATATGATCATCATTGTTATCATGTTCTAACGATGCAGTCTGTCTGGATCGAAGCAAAGATGATGATACATTTCAGAAAAAGAATAATGGTGCGATCTGTCTCGACGTAGTTTTCATAATCTTTTCTCTGTATATCTCTTGGACATTATATAATAGTTTATGGTTTTAGTTAGATTCTTCGAGATTAAGTTAACCTAATCTTTCTGTGATTGCCCCCACTCCCACAAATCCACTGCAACTGGTCGCTGATCACTGGTATCTTCTTTTTTTTGTCTTCCACAAACTTGTCTTGATTCTTCTGACGCTTCGTTTGCGGAGGCCCCACGTGCCCCTCCATCTCCTCCATAAATACCAGCATTCTGCACTTCGTTCCTTCCCTTTCCCCCCTCTTTTCCACTCGCCAAGCTCAGTCCTTTAGATGTGTATGCGCAAGAAACGGGTGGGTTTTCGTACCCGGTTCGTGAATCTGAATTCACAGCCGCCGAAATTCAGGAGCTTTTGTCTCTGTTCCAAGTAGGAGAGAAGTCCGGTTCGCAAGGATCGAACCTGACTTGGAGCTCGGTCGATAACTACGAGAGGAAACGCCAGCGCATGATATCAAACAAGGAGTCGGCGAGGAGGTCCCGGTGGAGAAAGAAGAGGCATTTGGAGAGGTTGACGGAGGAAGCGAAGGGGTTGGAAATGAAGAACCAAGAGATATGAAAACCAGAATGGGTTATGTAGTACATAACTACGGTGTAATATTGAAAGAAAATAAGCTGTTGAGATCTGAATATTTAGCCGTCGTGGCCAGATTACTCCATCTTTACTCGAAGCATTATCATTAAACAAACAACTCTTGAACATCTCTCTCTCTCTCGTCTCCTCTCTCTCTCTCTCAAAGCCTCTTACAAAGCAGATGCTCTCGCAGTTGGATCGTCAGAATTTTAACGGCATTAAGTTTTGCGGGGAATCAAGGTTATGAACGCGAGAACACGTACATTTCACTTATCCAACCAGACAAATAGCAGCACACTTTAAACAAACGAAGAACTGTAAAAAAGCGCAAGCACATGCATGGACAGTCATTTTTGGTGCAAACTGAGTTACCCCTTAAATGATAAAGAAGAGTAAGAATTGAATATCTATATATCTACATCCCTAATTGTTGGCTTAAGAGAGACCAATGCCGACAACAAAAAGCTTGAAAATATAAACCGAATTTCAAAGATGAGTTTCTATTCTATACTCCCTATTTATCTCATAATTCATAAGCATGTTTGTTTTTAAATATATAATCATTTTTTAATATATTCAAACATTGTGTTTTTTTTTCATAAATTAAGTACTCTTGTCCCAAAAAAGAGAAAGTAGACCTTGTTCTTTTAGGAAAACACCAGTTTTAAGTTGTTTAGCGTGTTAAAATTTTCTCAAACACATTATGTTTCATAATTGCGCAACTCTTTACAATTAAACTATTGACTAGTTACAGTAAGTTTTAATAATTTTATCTTTGAGCGAAAAACATGAGTCCTGTCTCAAGGTATGAAGAAGAAGATGAAGTCAAGCAACTCCAATAGATACCCTCTGTATTTACACTTATAGATCGAGCCTTTGTAGTCATCAAGTATGATAAATGATTAGGCATAACCATCATTAGACTATACTCTGAGTTAGTATATTGTTGCCACTTGAACAAAGAGATTCAGGTAAAAGCTGGAAGTAGATTAGTAGCATGGAGATTACATTCCTTCCAAATTCTGCAATTTTTCCCTGAATATTTCAACTACTTTTGAGAAAGCTTCCACCCATTGTTTCACATTTGGTATACCAAAACCTTCAAGGTCAGTCCTAGTAACAAAGAGATGCATGCAAAGATGTATGCATTGAGCAGTGTTGCCATTTGTCTATGAGTTTCTAACTTCCAAAAACACAAACTACATCCCTAACGAATAAACCTGATAGAAAAGGCCTAGAAGCGGTGTCTTTCCTCCCTGACAAGAAAAGTTACAGCTATGTCAAGAATGCAGTTAGGTTATGCGGCTGGGCCTTGTAACTTTCTTTGACTGAGAGTTATCAGAATCCAGGTCATGTGGTAACGACGCCTCTTCCCATCAAAATATTATCCGTCTGGGGATTAGGCCCGCAGCCCAATAGCCCAGCCTCACGCTTTGTTTGGCGGAACTTCCCAGAAGGTCATCCACACCTGTAATTGCTCTCGCCGAAAATCACTTTTAATTTTCGGAATTCTTATGGGGGATCGTTGTGATTTTGCTGCGCAAAACGCGTCTTGCTAGCTTGGGAGGGATCTCTTACATATGTTTCATTTTCCAATGTACTTTCCCCAAGGATGTGGGATTGTGACAACCCCCCCACCCCTCATTCCTTCTTTACGACCCGGGATTTACCTATACTCACGTCCGGGATTCGCCTACATCCGACTTAGGTTCCCCGAGGTTTGCCCGGCAGTCTACACATACTTTCACATTCGGTCGTCACATACCCCCCCCTCGGGGCTCACGTTCTCGTTGCCACATTTCACCGTTGGGTACAGGTCTCTGATCTATTTGTAACGCCCCCTTTTTCCAGCAAGATATTGTCCCCCTCTGGGGATTTGGCCGTACCCAGATTCCCCCTTTCAGGCTTTGTTTTGGCGAGCACTTCCCGAAGGGCACCCAACCTGGAATTGCTCTCCGCCGAAGCACTTTTCACTTCATAGTTTCTTATGTGAATCCGTGTCAATTGTGCTCCAAAACCGTCTTGCTATGTTGGGAGGGATCCTACATATGTTTCATTTCTATGTACTTCCCCAAGCGAGTGGGATTGTGACAACCCCCGTCTTACGACCCGGGGATTACCGTATACTCGAGTTCGGGATTCGCCTACACTCGGCTTAGGTCAGAGGTTTGCCCCGCAGTCGTTATACATAAGTTCATATTCGGGTCATCGCAATCACCCACCCTCGGGGGACCAACGTCCTCGTTGGCCACAATTTCCAGTTGGGTACAGGCTCTGATACCATTGTAACGACCCCTTTTTTCCAGCAAGATATTGTCCGCCTCGGGGATTGGGCCGTAGCTCAATATCCTCCCCTCACGGCTTTGTTTGGCGGAGGACTTCCTAGTTGGTCACCCAACTGGTACTACTCTCTGTCGAACACCTTTTTAATTTCGGAGTTCTTATGGGATCCGTTGCCAATTGTGCTCCAAAACGCGTCTTACTATCTTGGGAGGGTCTCTTTACATATGTTTCATTTCCACATACCTTCCCCAAGCGATGTGCGATTGTGACGACCCCCTTTTTTACGGACCTGTCACCTTTCCGGTTCGCCCGCGCGGACGTACTGTCATCTGGGTTTCGGTTCGTGCAGCTATCGTACACATACTTACACATCCGGGTCATCACAAAATGGATAGAGTGGTTTGGGTCTGAATAATTTGGGACGATTATATTTGAGAAAGCAAAACATTGAGATAGTAGAACAAACATTTCAAAATTATTGAAATTAGATTCAGCAGAAGAATAGAGTGATTTCAACTTTCTATAGAAGAAATGGATGGGGTTTCATGTTGCTGAATACAGCAGAATGGCAAATTTCATTGCTTCTTCAAGTATATCTATTTTTTTAAAGTTCAGCATCATGCTAAATACAGATATGGAGATACAAAGCAGAGAAAAAATACATACATTTTCAGGTCTTTACTGAGAGAGCCAAGCTTAATCAGTCATTCATTCCTCTCCTTTTAAAAATTTCAGCTACATTCCTGCATCACAAGTAGCAAACACTGATAACTTGAAATACATTAGAAATTTGCAAATACATCGCCAAATGAATAAGAGAACATGGCCGAGTTAATCATTCAATAATCAATAATTAAACCTCTGAAGAATGATTGTTAAAAAGTATATTTCAAGTTAATAGGTTGGACAACTCCACCATAACAGCAACAAAACAAAAATCAGTCAAAGTTCTGAAGGCTCGGTCACGTGATTTTGACACAAATGTTTCTCCTGTTTCAAGTTCGGGAATCAAAACTTCACTCTGTCGCAGAACTTGCACAAGTTTGGAGAAAGAACTTTCGATAAAAAAAATATAAATATATGGCTCCCATATAGGCCTCTTCTACATCACTATTCATGGCAGAAAAAAAAAAACTTCTGAAGATTCCAAAGACTCAACAAAAGTAAACGAGATTAGACCAATTGAACATCACAGCTACCACACATTCTTCATCTAAATCCATAATACAACACTTCATTTACCTCTGGGTTCCATAATACTTCTGGACAGCTGTTTCTCACAGCAGTAGCTCTTAAAGCATAGTAGAATAAGGAGGTTGGTTACACAAGCATTTCAGTCAAAGATCCCAACGCAGATATTACTGGATTTCCCCATCTTCACCAAGCTCACCAAGCTCACCATCCTCAAGTTCCTCATATCCTCCATTCCTACGAGAAGTTTCTCGGTGATGTCTCCGATGTCTTCTATCCCAACCTTCACTGTCTGATTCGGGGGTGTATGCATGCTGCTAAGACACATCACCATATCAGCAACTCTGTGATCAAAAAAATGTTTGAAGTTAACAACATATGATAAAATAAATTCACATGCCTTCTTTGATTTTTTTCGGTCACTACTATGTTTGCGTGATTTCTTAGGTTCCTCTTTCTCATCCCTATCAGAGTCTCCATCATCTGTTGCACTATGATGCCGCTTCCGGTGTTTCCTATCCTTGTCTCTGTCCCTTTTCTTATCTTCTTTATGATCATCTATCACATCCATAGCTTCATCATCAGTTCCCTCCTTCTTAGATCGGCCCCTGTCCTTTTCGCGATCTCCTCTCTCCTTCTCCTTCCGCTCTTTTTCCTTTCTTTTCTCTTTCTCCTCTCTTTCTTTTCCTTTCTTAGCCTGTAAGATTTTTGGATCATATAAAACACAGTAATAATGTCTAACCAAGAAATACAGAGCCAGAAATATTTTAGAATTACATATAAAAAAAATACGTTTATTATGTCACTGAAATTAGAACCAAGCCAGAATTTGTCATTTCTCTAATATTTGTGGAAAATAAAATCAAAGAAGAAAATCAAATTTTTGAAATAATCTACTCAACCAAAACTTTACATACAACTTTCCTAAATTTTACAATCAAATGCAAATGATTGCTCAAATAATAATCCAACTTTAAGAACCTAAGAGAAAGATTAAATACCATCTCTTCCTCCCGCTTGCGTTCTTTCTCTTTTGCCTTTTCTTGTAGGAATATAATATATTCATAAAAAATCTCCCTCCCAAAGGTTTCTTCCCCAATTGATCTGAACAATGTGTAAGAAAGATATATAGAGAGAAGAGAATGGACACGAGCCAACAAAAAGAACAAAATGTTTTTACATTATTTTTCTTGAGGTGGAAAATAACAGTTACCTGTACTCTTGGCTTTCTTCAAAAAGTTCTTTGCAGTCCTCCCAAATGGAAGATACAGTTATTTCCTAAAAGGAGGTACAATAATTAGAGATTTTGGCATGGTCATGATACTTCAACCTCAAGCCCCAAGAATGAGATGTTTGTGTTCCTCGTCAAACTAATATAGCATTACCTTGAACGTATGTAGCAGCTTGGTGAAGTCATCAGCCAGTCGCTGGCGCCTTTTAGCTTCTTTCTCTTCCTTCTCTTTGACTCTTCCTAGAAACTCTTCATATACAAGCTTCAACAAAGTATAGACATGTTAATAAATCTTGGTAATTTCATAAATGGACATCAGGGGCTAAACCAATTGTTATGAAGCCAACTAAAAAACACACAGGAGAGTGATCTTAACAGAAAAATCACAACTCACCAGTTTGTGTACTTTGAAATGATAAACAAGTTACAATGAAGGTGAAAAATAGCATTGACAGTAAAATCATAATCCTGCCAACATAAAATGGTTCTTGCCAAACCAATAGTGTAGATGCAAGCAGCCATGTGGTAGTAGAGAATAAATCAACATTCTGTATCTATATACAAACA
Organism: Begonia masoniana; assembly: GCA_022432975.1. Lineage (NCBI taxonomy): Eukaryota > Viridiplantae > Streptophyta > Magnoliopsida > Cucurbitales > Begoniaceae > Begonia > Begonia masoniana. The sequence goes on along the minus strand of CM039505.1, from coordinate 1,151,066 downwards.
CTGAGCTATAAAAGAGAAAAGAGCAAAACTAATGATATAAGGACCAGATTACTTCATCAAGCGTTTCCAGTAATCATAATAACTTGAACACGATGATGTGTTTATCGAGCAAGACAGCAGTCAATACAAGATTACACCAAAAGGCCGAAAGTCCAGCAGATTAATTCAAGATCTATGATTTGGTTTTCAGACAACAGTTCCAACACCCCGGCCATATTGAATTGATGGAAGAAACAACTACATGTTCCACTAGGACAACTTCAATTCTGCCCCTTTCTTTGTTGAGTTGTGGTATAAGGAATGTCAAATGGTCATATTCAAGAAATGAATACCAAAAACAGTATGCTAATAACTCCAATAGATGAGCAAAACTATTCACATCAAGAAATAAAGATAAAAAATACACGCAAATGACAGCAACTAATTGGAAACACAGCTTATAAAAACTATACTCATGAGAGATGAGCAAAAACTAATCATTCAGAAACACAGACTGTAAAAAATAAAATGAAAATAAAAATAAAAATCTTGAACATGAACAACTTCAATAAAAGAGCTTTAATACCAGCAAGGTGCCATTTCTTAGATAAATATAGTTTATTTAGACTGAAACATGGAAAAATAAAGTACCTCAAAATTAATATCTGATACTGCAAGAGAACCAGCATTTTCTCTAACAGCAGCCTTGAACTCTTCAAATGTCCACGCTGATGTCATGGTAATCTGGGAAATATGATCAAAATTTGGAAATCCAATGTTTTGGTGATAAAAATAATTGCAAAGCGACGAGCAAAAGGAGTTTAATTTTACCTTGCTTGATTTTATAATATCTTTGATTTGGGCCTTTTCCTCGTGATACTGTCATGAAAAGGAAAAATAAAAGTGAGATTTCAAGTAATTCAGCTTTTTCAAGCAGAGATAAAAAATAATATATGATGGATTATTTAAAGCTGAAATTTTTGCATCAGACATTTTAGGAATATAGCAACAATTTGGTCTGATAAAGTTTTCCAATTTGTTCACAGTGAGGAAGGGAGGGAGAAGAAAAATATCTTGCATGTTTTGGTCAGATTAAAATCTATAGATCTAGAGCCCCACTGCTCACAGTTTCCAATAACAGTAACCATTGGCCAAAATGAATCCAGCTAAAATTTCAAAACCGTATTTGTCCAAAGACAAGAAGCAGATTCCGACGATAGCCTGCCTTGAAAGTAAAAGGTAACATGTACACAATGTTACTCATGAATCATCACCTGCTTTTCTAATTCTTCAGCCACATCTTCAAACAAATCTCTCGGCGTGGAACCAGATATATTAGAAGCAAGCGACAGATATTGAGGTAAGTCCTTGACCTAGAGAACAAGAAAAAAGAGCAAGGGAATACATACAGGATTATGAAAGGACTCTACTTGTTTTCCTGGAAAAAAAAAAAATTGGAACAAGCTCAGTACCTTCAAACAGTAATCGTGCCAGAGAGTTTTGGCAGTTAGAAACCCAGAAGTAATGTGATCCTCCATGAGCCTGCGAAACTCATCACGATTTTTTCGTTCAACCCTTCTAATTAGCTCCTAATATTTAAAGGGAAAAAATAAATTATATAGTGCTCAAACAAGAATTGATTATACAAATAGGGACTAAATTTTGTGCAGCAGAAGTAATTGATAGATAAACAATTTTACAATTAATAACCTAGCCACAAATATGTAATTCTAAACTTTAGATTTGAATTACTCATAATCCAAGAACTATCATCTACAATACACTTTCTTCATAATCTTTCACAATGATTTAAATAGTGTCTCAAACAAAAATTAATTATACAAATAGCGACTAACTATTGTGTAGCGAGAGTAATTGATAGATAAACAACATTTTTTCCTTAACAATCTTACAATTAATAATTAGCCACAAATATGTAGTTCTAAACTTCATTTTTAAATTACTCTTAATCCAAGAACTATCATCTACAACACACTTTCTTTAACATCATAAAAACATAATCTTTCACACTCTCTTTTCCTATCTACAATAGCTCCCTCAACTTACTCTAACTTCTCCCAAAAACTTCCCACTGTAACTAATAAAAATTAATTTTTTCAAAACATTACATAATTTTCAATCTATCTTTATTTAACAACTATCTTCTATAATAAGTATTATACAATAATTGCAACACTAACCTCATTTAGCAACTAACTTCTATAATAAATATTAGACAATAATTGCAACACTAACCTTCTGTATCTTCTTGTGGTCATCCTCTTCCTTTTCCAGGTCACGGATATAGTCCTGTAAAAACAAAAATCATCATGAAGCTTCATCACGTGTAACAAATGACATTAAGTGCAGAAATATACCTGGAAAATAAGCAATCGATCAAGCTTTTCAAGACATGAGCTCTTTTCATCATCCTCTAACCGATCTTGCACTTTCCGCCAATGGCTGTTAACCTTAAAAAAACACCCACACACATTAAAACAATGATAAAATATTCACTACTGACATAGTATTAAGTGGTAGTTCAGTATAGTTTAGAGAATTGTACCTTAACAAAGTCACATGACTCGAGAAATTTCCTGTATTCAGCTATATTCTTCTTATGCTCTTCAGCTGCCTTTTCCTTCTCCTGTGTTTATAAATTTGTACAGCCGCCCACAAACACATTAGACTCATATAGAAACTAAAAACTAATCTATCAACAATTTTTTCAAATCAAACTTTGTCATTTCCCAATTTGTAAATTTATAAGTTCATTCCATAAACTGCCTCTAGATGGTCCAAAACTGTAAGTAAGAACAGAAATACAACTTGCCACACAAAAAGCAGTTTTGTGTTTCAACCTAAATATAACTTTTTCCGTGAAATTTAATCCATATTGTAACTTAAAGGTGTTCAAAAATTGAATACCAAATAAAATTTTCAACCTAAAGATCACATGGATGCTTGAGTATAACACAATTACCTTCCGCTCAAGTTCCACCATGTAGCTCTCGTAAAGGTCTTCTTTATCTCTTGCTCGTTCAACAGCATTAAACCGTTCATCATTTTCAAATAGGCAAATAGCTTTACTGTAAGGTAAAAGTTCCAATTGAAACATCATTAAAAATCATATCCAGAACTACAAAATAGAGAAGAGAAATCTAGAGAAAAAGACAAACCTCCATCTCATAGATGACGTGAGCTCCTCAGACTCCTGAAAAGAAATCATACCAAAATAATTAATCAAATGATAGGAAAAACAACACTATCTTCAAATATGAAATAGGAATAAATCACATTCTACATACTTCTAACATCTTTGTGAATTCTTCACGGGCTCTTTTCTGTCTCGTGCGTCTCTCTTCAGCATCCAATTTCCTTCTCTGACCTAAGTACTAAAATGACACAATACAAAATAATCTAACTTCCATTTTGGGGGATAGAAATGCATAAAATTGTAAACACTAAAAAAGAAAGAGTAACCAAATTCCTTAAGATATACTGTTCTCGTATATTGCAAAGAAAAAACGTACAAGCTGACTACCTCATTGAAAGCTTGCTTCCTTTCACCAGGCGTTTTCAATGCACCATATCTTCTGTCATTGATGATCTCTTTCATCGTCTGGCAACCCCGTTCAACAAATAAACATACATTTACACACAATGAAAGACAGTATATTGAACTTAACAAAAAGCTACCTGCTCCCAAGTCCAATCAGATTTAACATTAGCAGATTCCAGAAGCATTTTGAATGCATTTTTTGCCTCCTAAAGAGCAAAAGGATCAAATAAATTGGGCAATTCAACGTCCCATGGCCAAAAAAAAAAAAAAGTGATGTACATAATACTTTCTATCACAGTACCAACTTATTTGCAAAGATCAATGGCTCATCCTCGACAGCTTTTTCCTCTGAGAGATTGACTTTGTCAATCACTGCAATTCCCTTCTTTGTTTCCTACCAATTACACACCACGACTACATCAGAAAACAAAAACAATGATCACATATTGGTCTATGGAAATAGATTCTCATCTTCCTAGGAAAATTATCCATTCTAAAACGGGTATACATGTACTAGATAATCAAAACCCAACTAAAAAATCATTAATACAATTCCTAACAAAAAAGATTAAATAAAAACTCCAAACAAACATATTTTATTCAAACCATTTAAAAAAATAACAAACTTGACTTGGGTATACTTTTGCAAGTAGAGCTCAAAATATGTATGCGATATATACATATATACACTCGTTTAATTTTTTTTTACAGAAAGTACCTCAAGATCCTCCAAAGAAGATTTATCATCCTTCACATCTACGGGTGCTAGGCTTTCAGAAGGAGTCCTGTAAAATTTGACAAGCATTAAGGCAGTGATCCTCCAAAACACATTGTAACTTATAGGGTAAAAAAGGAAAATGTAGCCAAATCAGCAACAGCAGCATTAGGCCATACGCTGATTCTGTGTTGGCTATAACCAAAGTGGCGGGAGCACCAGTACTACTGGAAACAGAAACAGGTTGGTTGCTAGTGACTGGAGATTGACTTGTTGCAGTTGTCAGTGCATTTGAAACAGTTCCCAATTCAACTGCCGGAGGATTGGATACAGTAACAATAGGCGTTTCAACAACTGAACTTTGAGGCATTTCAGACAGAGTTGTAGAAACTTTGGAGTTGACAGAAATAGCAGCAGTAGGTATTTGATCTACAGGAGCCTCAACAGCGGAAGCAGCATGTGAAATCTCATCCATATTTGATTGTGTCTCATGGCTAGCTTCGTGTTGAGCCTGTTCACGAGCCGTCTGAAGGAAGTCTTAATAAATATTAGAAGGCATAAATTTTCATGTGTTATAGAAAAGAGAATGGTAAGAATCCATGATGTATAACCTTTAAATCATCTGGCATTGCCCATTTAGATTCCTTTGTCTCTTTGTTGTAATAGTACCTGAAAATCCATTTCCAACATGGAAATATAGAATTGTTGCATCAAAATATACTTCAAGTGTAAAAATGAAAAATTACATAGATTCATGATTCAAAAGAAAATGGAAAAAGAACGAACTTCCTTCCATCTGGAGTAGTAAATTCCTTCCAAACAGTTGAAGCATCTGCCCTCTGTTAAAAAACAATCCATGATGAGAACAACAATATTTAAACAAATGAGAACATACTAATTACCCACGATAACTAAGGAATGAGAATGAAAGAAGCAATAAAGCTAATCAGTTAAAAGTAAGTCCAGCACACAACATAATTCAAAGGATCAAGGTCCAGAATTTTAACTACAAGAACATACATCTTACAAGAATTACCTCAGAAACATTAGTGGTTTAAAAAGTAGTATCAAAACTATTATTGATGACGCAAGTGTTAAAAAAAATACTAGATATTTGTGTCACTCGTTCCCCAAACAATCTAATTACAAAAATCATTTTCCACTATCCTTCTCAAAGGAATTTTCAAACACAATCAACGAGCAATCATGTGAAATGCAAAGTTAAGATTTTTATGTAATTTTTTATGAAGCATTAAACCAAACGAGTATCACACTAACCAACTCCGAAAGAAATTATCTGATGAAGATCAAGATTGCAACTGAACCATATATATATATATATATATATGTAGAACACAATACAACACAAACAAACAAAAATCTGTATGTGCAGTAACTTAATCTTGTAGAAGAAGAAAAATTTTCTGACAAGATTCTACAAACAATGTATAAAGGAACAGCACTTCTATGTTCCCCCTCAATTAAGCAGGGAATTCGCTGTTTGCCATTGCCAACATAGCAACATCTTCTGAAACAATTTTGATAATTTAGATACATTTTCTAGAGCCAAAAAAAAGAGTAGAGTTTATGCATATACAAGTATAGAAACACTTCAAGTCCAAAGAATGACATATGGCCACCAAAAAAGTCACGTGTTTAACCTCAAGTGGTGTCATTAGTTCTAAAGGCTTCTCCCAGCTTGATTGCTTGGTCCTTTTGTTGTAATAGTATCTGGCAAAATATCAATTACAAGGAACACCAACTATCAAGTAAACAGATGGGTTTTGTAACAAATAGACTAAGCCAAGAAAGGAAGTATCATATCAGTAAAGAAATACTATGCAAGTGTAGATTAAGTTCTAATGAACTCATTCATTTTAACAATGATCACCTCCTTCCATCAGCAGATGCATGCTCTTGCCAATCAGATGAAGATTGTAAATTAGGAATATTAGCAGTCTGAAATCCCAAAAAAGAGATACAGTAAGATGTAAGAACTCAAATTAATTAGTCAAAGGTACTGGAAATATAAAGCAACTTGAAGGATAAAAGAGAGAAAATATTAAGAAAGCCTAAAATTTTTCCAACATATTACAAATTTTCAAAGCTATCTGTAAACCATGTTATATCTAATCTAAGTATACAAACAAAAAAAGAAGAGGAAGCACAACATTGAGACTTACATGTTGTACATTCATACAAGTCTTACACTTGTATGAAACTGAAACCGAAACCCAACAACCAAACAATTCCAACGCAGGAGAAAATAGAAACAACCTCAAAAGAGGTCTGCTCTCTTCCAAAATTGTTTCTTTCCTTCCAAATTCTCAATGACCCTTTGTGTCCCCCAAACAGCCTCAAAATACCCCCACACAATCCACAACCATAATAAATTCCCAACAACAATTACACACAACATAATCAAAATAATTATCAATTATTAAACAAACTCTTCTTTCTTCTAGCGTACATGAGCAACCGTGGATGCTCATCATAAATATGGAGGACATTGATATGGAATATTATAAGTTTCATTGGACAACCAGATCCAAGAAAGTACAAAACTAAAAACCACATCTTGCAACAAAAACAAAAGAAAAAAAAAAAAGAAATATGACAAACGAGCAAGACCACCCCGAAATTTGTCGAAGAGCCTGCTGAAATCTCGTCATGATATACTTGTCAAACACAAGTGTTTCATCAACAGTCATCAGTCCACTGTATCACAGTGATTAATAACTCTTCATTGTTAGATAAAAATTGTCATTTTGAAGAAGAGAATACTTACAACTTCAAATGTGTTGGAAGGGACTATCAAGTGAAGATCCAAAAAAGGCCTTTATTTATCAACAGTTTTTCTCTTCATTTGCCTTGAGTAGTATATTTGTTTGGATACCTACTTATTAGTCTTTTTTTCTCTTTTGGCAAATGATGCAGGAAAAGGACAGTGACATTGATCCACTAGAAGTTCAACATATGTTGGAATCAAAATGTTTGTGATATTCTCATGCATACAGGTAAGGCAAAGTCGTTGATAACAAAATTCGAAATTTATGAAACGTCATCCATGGAAATCCCAATAGCTTAAAGATTGGTATTTATAGGACAAGAGGGGAAACGAACGGTATGCACTTAGAGAATAACAAAAAACATGTAATTAGAGTTGAACAGTATAAGAGAATATGTAATAAATTTTCTCCGTATGAAGGGCAGGTGTCAAACCGGATTTGTGGAAGGGTTGACTAATGTTTGCTGGGTTGCCTGCTCCACTGTTGCAACAGGTCCACCACTCTGACCTCCAGAGGAGAACCAAGATTGGCCAGCAACAGCTCCAACAGGGGCATGAATTTGCGATATCGGCTGATAACTGGCATTGTTTGTTGGTTGTACAAAAGGAGTTTGAGCATACTGAGGAGAAAGCAATAAATACATATCAAATTTTTATTAAAAGAAACATGCATAATGCATAATAAAAATGTGAAATAAATCAACATTGCTTTTGAAAAGTCCAAATTCACAACTAACATAAAAGAAATGGAACTTACAGTATATGATGACAAGAACGGCAATCCAGGAGTTGGTACACTGGACATATTATTAGCAAATTGAGGAGCATTTTGCTGTGACTGGAGATTGTGAGGAACCTGAACAAATGGCATCGTCAATGCCTGTGAAGAAGGTGCAGCAGCAGCATAACTTGGATGACTTGGTCTAAGAGGGAACTGCTGCATCGTTTGAGAATATTGATGCGGAAGACTTTGAAACTGTTGGCCTGTAGATGGTGCTAATGGAATAAACACCTGTCCTTGTGATGGAACAATGGGTGGAAACTGATGCAGAAAGATCATTAGGTGAAGTCATCACATAGAGTTCTTTCCAATTAACAAAGTAAGTATATCTCACCGTGAAGCAAAAGATATAATCTCCGATAAACATGGATAAAAGTCCATTCCAAATCCAAATAAAATGGAATGAGGATGCTTAAGCAATAAAGTTACAGATGATTAACTCCAGGTTTGTAAATATTTTCTAATTTCTACTCCCAACAAAAATTTCTCTCCAAATATGAAGTCCATTAGTGAAAAAAACCATAACTTTCATTGGCTTGTTCCTCATCTAAAAAAAAACCCACAATGATAAAGTGTATATTTTTTTCAACGGAATCAGGAAATTTTGCCTATATCTCTAATAGAAAATACAAATATTTTCAACAAAACATCAAGAAATAGTGTGTATGCAAAAGTGAGGAAGAAGAAGTGAGAAAAGAGTAGAATGAGAGGAAAACAAACACAATCTTCAGGGAAAATTAAAAGGAGAAAAAAAAAAAACACAATGTACAAGTAGAAACCAACAAGCATTTACACCCTCCCTCCTCTTCTTCTTTCAGAATAACGTAAATTGAGAATAGTAAGTTTCTAGCAACGAGAAAGAAATCAGACACCTGTGCACCACTCGACTGTGAATGATTTGCCATCTCTACGCAAAAGCAAGTTTCCACGAAAGCTACAAATGAAAACAAGTTATGACGAAGCAATCAGACATAAACTTCGAAGAGCAAATTCAATTCTTACTACATAAATTATATAGCAGGAAATAGATGTAGTCCATCTATAGAAAACAAAAGGGAAAACAAAGCCATTTCCAAATTTTTCCTTGCCTCGCTCTAATAGCTTCTAAAAAATATCTAATTGTGGACATTCAAATTCAGGAATATAATTCTGAAAGTGAAAAGACAATTAAATTAATATCAGTTCAACGTCACAATCCTTTAATTGGGGCCGGAATTTTTCTCAAAAAACAAACATAATACAGAATTCTCAGCCCAAACGAAAAACTTACAGTGCTTGAGAGCAGAGGTTCAGTGAAGAACTTGAAGTACGTCTTCTGAGTGATAAATAATCAAATATACGAACAGATCATTCTCAGTATCCTTCTTCATCCCATTCTAGGGTTTAAGGGATGTCGTCCAGAGAGGGAGATAAACCGCCCTTACCAAATACCTAGCTAGTCTAGTTACATTATTGTTACATTGTTCACGGTTACTTCTTTAATGGGCCGAACCTGGTCTTACTTGTGAGCCTTGGCATCTTGGGCTTATATTTCAAAGTGGGCCACACAGTCTGTTTTGGATAACCCAATTTTCTTATAGGTTAAAACCAAATTTTTTATTATTCTATAATTTACTTTATATTTCTTTTTTCTGGTTAAGATTTATTATTTTAATATAATAAAATAAAAGAGTAAATATAACGTTATTCTTAAAATTATATTAAAAAATAATAATAATAATCATTATAAAATTCAGAAATAAATAAATAAAATCTTGAAATAGGGAGCTGAAAATTGAGGAACGCGTTAGCTATGAACGAACTGAGTCACATATCATTCGTCTTCATCAAAGACAGAAATTACAAATTGGAGCTGAAAAGATGATCGTCGTCTAGGTCCCGGCTTTGTCAGCTCTTGAACTTCTCCCTCCACTGCTGTTGTAAAGTGAGCTAAACACAGCCTTCTGTAAAACACCAGTAGGAGATGACCCATATGGAGGGCTTCGATCCCAATAATCAGCTCCATTGTCGTTGGTCTGATGTAAAACCTCTCCTAAAGGACCGCCAATAGAAGTTTCCCAAGTCCTTCCGATTCCTAGATCCGTTCGAGTGGAATCCGGTCCAGGAGGGGCGGAGAGTTTCTCACTTGCAGGAAATGCAGAGGACATCGTCAGTTGCGTGATTTCAGATTCGAACTCGAGGTCCGGCCATGAAATTGCGGTTCGATTGCAGTGGTTTTTGGTAGGGTTCGTGAATTGACAGAGGGAATGTTGGGAGTCTTTTAGACAAGGATTGAGGAGAGACTCAGAGGAGACTACTCCAAAACCTGATCTTTCTGATTCTTCAAATGAAATTTGCTGTTTTTCAATTAAGAATGGAATTGCTTCCGATTTTAGGTCAGGGGTGGGAGATTCCACGGAGAGGCCTAATCCGCCTCCTGTTTTATCACCGGCTTTCACCTTCTCTCTGTTCGAGAGTATCCTGCAAAATCACCCTGATAGTCAGGCCAGATCCGTGGAGAGACAAGGAGTTGTCGATATGGGTATGGTGTATGCGTTGAAAAACCAGTAAAAACATTCAAGGATTTTGTTGATTTTTGACAGTAACAGACTAGAAAATAGACATGAATCCGGAAACGAAGACCACGTAGCGAAACCAGAGGACGTATTCAAGACTTGATGCTTAAAAGAGGAAATAAACTAGTCAAAGACGATGACCTGTCTATTTGGGAGGGAACAGACGGTTGAGATAGACAAGTCCTGAGCGATTGGTCAGTAACAGTGAGGCTACTGGACGATCCGCCGCCAGCAACCACTGCTAAAATCGGCAGGAAAGGAATCGGCTTAGCGGCGCCGTTTGTGGCAATAGAATTTCCGGCGACGGAATGGCCTGATAGGCCTTCCACAGGCTTTCTTGAACGGTGACGGCCTCTGTTCATGTGCCGCTCACAGTATTTCTGATCGCCGACAGCCTCCCTCGAGCACCGCCATTTCTTACCATCGGTCCGCCGGCATCTCCCCGGTTCTGGATCGGCGTTGTTGGAAAATCCCACTGGGAAAGAACCCCATCCAACTAAAAACAAAGACAGTAAATGAAATATCAATACATACGAACTTCTCCCAGAAAACATAGCAGATCGGATTGTGAGTACTTATAGAGAGAGACACGAACTTGGTTTGAGAGATCCGCCTGAAAAACAAGACAAAGCAGCAGAATGAAGGGCCTTTCTGATGGGGAGGAGGAGATGAGATGGAACAGGAATATTAGAAGTCATGTATTTGTAAATCAAAGCCTGGTGCTCCAGCTCCATCCATTGAGACTGAGTAAGTGGCCCTCTCAGTCCTGTCAAGGCACTAGATGAGACTCCATAATCGAAGCTTCCACATCCATAGACTGAAACACAAAAGGCATCAAAACATCAGCTTCTGTTACGAGCCACCAATCGCTCAAAAGAGAAAGAACAGAAATCGACTCTTTCGTTGACAAGACGCATGTTATTTCCTTCATTGGGGAGGAAAATGAAGACCAAATAATCAGTAAAAGCATCAAACTACTCAAAAAACAGCGAAAAGACTAAAAACCACGCTCTGGTCTTAAAGGTCCCGTACATCCATGAACATGGAAGTTTCAAAATTATTTTTTTAAGTTCAATCGTCTGAGTTTAGTTATAACTGTGTACCTTCGCTTCTACTAAATGCAGAAGACTTGTGGTGAGGATAAGGCAATGCAGCATTTTGAGAACTCTTTTCCACCAACAAGGAGTCTGATTTTGGAGAGGCGAGAATCAGCATTTGCTCTGGTTTCTGGTCGACGGAGACGCAGCAATCGGATCTCATCCATGGGCTTCTCTCTATTTCCCTGAATGCAGATAAATCGACGGTCCTCGCCATTTTCGAATTCCACCATTCTCCATCAACGGAGCAAGATCTCTCCTCCTTCAAAAACCCGTCGGATCCGTACAATCTGCGCTTCGTTTCGGAATAAGAAGAAAGACAAGAGAAACCGGAATCCGAACCCACCAACCCCTCCAAACCAATAATCTCTAAATCCATACAGATATATCTTCAACTATTCTGGGTGTTGAGAACACAACCCCAGCTCTACAACGTACACATATTATCCAATGCTGGTGGTTTGGTTGATTTGTTTGAGCTTTTTAGGCTACAAATCCATTTTCGTCGAAGATTCAATAATTGCAGAGGAGCGACAAGAGAGAGAGAGAGAGGTCGCGTTTGTGTGGCGGGGGAGAAATGGAGTGTACAGAGGAAGTACTAGCAATCTGAGAACAGAAATATCTTCTAAGACCATCTCCAATGGGAGTGGTTTGAAGGGTTGTTTGTCAGAATTTTCTGACAAACAACCCAACGTGGGTTGCTTTCTCCATTGGAGAGCAACCCACGTGGTTTGAGGGTTGTTTATATAAACAACCCTCAAACCACGCCACCTAGGAGAGATGAATTAATAAAATAATAATAATTTTTAATTTATAATGTATAAATATTAGAATAAAAAATAGTTTTTATTTATATTATTTTCCTACAAAACAAAAATGTGGGTAAAACAAAAAATGACCGTTGCTCAACGTATAGAAATGAGAAAAAAATTATTAATTTAAATATTTTTACTTTTTTATCTATAAATAGTACTATTGTTGTTCATATTAAATTTTCTCATCGTTTTTCCTACATTTTCTTCACAAATTCTTACAATCTCTTCACAATTTCCTTCTCATTTTGACTCAAATTCGTATACCAATGGATTCGGATCACTCTTCCAACTCCAACCTCCCAAATTATCATTATCCAATTTTTCAATTTTCCCAAAGTTCTTCAAATATCCCTCACCCACTACCTCAAACTGGAAATACTCAATTTTCCCAAAATTCTCCAACATCCCAAGGTCCACATTTCCAATTTTCTCAAGTACCGGGAAACTTTCATGACTTACTCAATTATCCATTTCCACCATTTCAAAACACAAATATGAGTTCATTTGAGAGGTCTCCGTATTCACCATTTGTCCCGTTTGCAAATTCACCTCCACTTGATTCACCAACCTCACACCGAACACCATCCACCTCAGCTTCTGAATCTCGACCCGAACGTAGTGGAGACGAGTTACAGAATGCTCCTCGAATTGTTGAAGGTATTAAACCAAAAAAAGCCCAAAAAAAAATGAGGTGGAGTGAAGTAGAAGATCTACTTCTCATAAGTGGATGGCTCAACACATCCAAGGATGCTGTGGTCGGGAATGACCAAACAGCAAGACGCTTTTGGGATCGCATTGCTAATTACTTTAACGAACACCGACAAGATGGACCAAGCAGAACACGGATGCAATGCAAGGATCATTGGAACAATGTAAATCATAAGGTATTACTTTTCAATGGTTGTTACCAACGAGTTCAACAATCACGCCATAGTGGGTGGTCCGATGACCAAATTATGGAGCATGCTCACCAGCTATATAAATCTGAGAATGGTGGCTCTCCTTTTATGTTTGACTATTGTTGGAAGATATTAAAGAATGAGCCAAATGGAATACTTCATATCATCAAGAGGGCTCAAAGAGAACAAAAGTTTCTGAATCAGGGGCATACACTTCGTCATCTAATCTAGAGAACAGTGACGATGAAGTACATGAAGTTCGGCCAATTGGACAAAAGGCAGCCAAAAGAAAGGCAAAGGAGAAAGAAGGAAACAAAAGTCTGCCTGCTGAGTATTTTGAAACTCAAGCTCGAAAAGCAGCTGCATTGGAGAAACTAGTGGAGATTGAGGCAAAGAAGGCAGAAGAACAGAGAATAACAAAGTACCTGGACTACCTCGTTATGGATACCTCGCATATGACCGATCAACAAAAAATAGATCATGAAAGATTGTGTGATCATATTAGGGCAAACATCATGAAATTTTAATGTAATGGTTTAAGCAATTTATGTAATATCTTTTCATGTAATGGTTTCAGCAATTTTAATGTAATGGTTTGTTTAATTTATCAAGTTTCAAGCGTATTGTCACACTTTTAAGGTGAATGTGTCGACCAGGTCTGGAGACAGGGTCGACACTATGCAAACCTGGTCTAATAGTGTCGACCAGGTCTGGAGACAGGGTCGACACTATGAAACCTGGTCCAATAGTGTCGACCAAGTATGGAAACCTGGTCGACACTATCTCTATGATTTGCGATTATTTTGAAGTTTTTAAGACTGGGTCGACACTCTCAAAGTCTTAAACTTTCTGAGAGAAGATTCGGAACAGCCGCAACCCTACCACCGTCGTTCTCTCAATTCGCACCGTCGTTCTCTCAATTCGCACCGTCGTTCTCTCAATTCGCGCCTGTTTTCTCCACATTCGTTCAGCACAGTTTGATCTCACGCGATAAATGGCATCCTCCTCTCGCAAGAAGCTACAAGTTCACAAGCGGAGAGCGAAGAATGCTACGCGGGGTAATGAGGAAGAAGACCACGAGCCAGTATATCCAACTTTCCGATACAAAGACAAAGAATCAAAATTAGGTATGACCGTGATTTTCAGTTCAAGAGCCTTATCTTAAGTAGGAAAGTGGATTATGCAAGATTATCAAAATTGAATTTAGAGAACACCTTCACTGAAATGGGTTTGCATGGTATTTTTGATCTTCCTGAAAAGTTTTGCGAAACTCCAGTGATGATGTTCTATGCAAACATGGATCACTCTGTGAACCCTCTGAAGATTTCTACCTATGTGTTTGGGGAACACATAGAAATCACTGCCAGGTGGTTGAACGCGCTACTTAATTGTGAATTTTGCGATGATGGTGAGGAGTATTATGAGTCTGGAAAATTTCCTTCGTTTTTAGGGACCGAAGAAGGAGATGAGTTCCTAAGGTTGATAGCAAGGAATCCAAACCAAGCAATTTCAAATAGGCCATCAGCAAGAGATTTAAACGTCCGTGCAAGGGTTATCCATCACATGATGACCTACAATTTGTTGCCGAGAGATGGTCACTACGATCACGTTAGTGGGATGGATATGTACGTGCTGTGCAAGATATTTCGTGAGGAAATCTTCAATGTAGGCTACATTATTCTCAAGCGAATGATCGATGTTTTCAACAATGCCTCCAAGTCTCTACCTTTCAATCTTCTTATAATGAAGATTTGTGATGTCCATGGGATTGATTATTTGAGCTTTGGCAAACCAATCAAGCTGAGGCAAACAAATTACTACACCCCATCCACTTTAGCACGCATGGGGATTGCATTAAACGATGAAGGGGAATGGGTATGGGAAGGTGAAGAAGGCAATGTGCCTGCTCATTTGGACATGGATGAGCAAAATGTTGAAGCAGAACCTGGTCGTATGGACATGGACATGGACATGGATTTTGCTCCAGAACATGCACAAGCTCCTCCTCCACGAGACATTCCTAGTGGCAGTTTTTCACTATCTCAACATCAGCTTGATGAACTGAAGAATTCTATAGCAGCTAGCATGGGAACATTGTTTTCTGAATACCAGACTTCAGTCAACACTCGGCTGGATAAATTGGAGGGTACTGTATCAGGATTGCAAGCTGTTGTGAATGGCGTTGGAGTTGCTTCAGACTCATTGTTTAATCATGTAAACAATCGGTTCGATGAGGAACGCAATTTATTGAAGACGAGTGCACCTTACTCCATAACCATATCCATTACCATGGGGAAACTGAGAGGAGTCAAATGGGGGATTATGAGAGGAGTCAAATGGGGGATTATGAGAGGAGTTTTGACCAATTTGGAGATTCATAAACAATCGTTGGCGTTGGATTGATGTCGATTATTTTTACCCTGCCAAATTTCAATTTTAGTTTCTGTTTAATGAACTTGATGTTAAATTTTGGATTGATGTCGATTGTTTAATGAATCTCAATTCTAGTTTGATGTAGTTCAATTTTAGTTTAATGAACTTGATGTAGATTATTTTTACGATGTAAAAGTAGATGTTTGAATTCTGGTATGTTTGGGAATGATGTCAAATAAATTGTTATGCAGGTTTCATTGACGGGTTTGTTGTAAATACAAACGAACCCATGCAGTTTGATTTCTCGAATTAGATAATATTCAATTCCTAGCTTTAGTTAAATTCTGGAATTAGATAAAACTTCAGACTCCGCGTAGAAGGCCTAAACGACGTTTTTTGGGGTCGAAGATGGACTTCAACAGACAAGTGTGTTGAACCCGTCGTAGATCTCGAAAAGACCTTCAAATTGACAGCTCGTGGGCCCCGTAACTCCTTACGGATCAAAAGTTATGACAATCGGAAGTTTAACCTCCTCGTATTAAAATTTTCGCATCATATCCGACTTCCGAATCATGAATTCATAATTATAAATTTGTTAAAAGCAAAATTGGAGTTTTAAGATGAAATTTGAGTTTACAGAGAGAGAATCGTTTCAGCTTCCGTAAGATTTCTCTTTTATTTATAGTTTCTTTGTTTTTCTGCGAGATGGGGTCGACACTTTCTTTATAGTGTCGACACCTTGTGACCGTTAAGCTTCAAAAATACCCGTTGTAAGCTTTCCTGGTCGGCCCTTCCACGTATCTTGTCGACACTATTCGACACCAAAGAGAAAGTGTCGACCCCGTTTGGAGACCTGGTCGACACTTTCTCTTTGGTGTCGAATAGTGTCGACAAGATACGTGGAATGGCCGACCAGGAAAGCTTACAACGGGTATTTTTGAAGCTTAACGGTCACAAGGTGTGGACACTATAAAGAAAGTGTCGACCCCATCTCGCAGAAAAACAAAGAAACTATAAATAAAAGAGAAATCTTACGGAAGCTGAAACGATTCTCTCTCTGTAAACTCAAATTTCATCTTTCAAATGGGTTCTCCATCTTCTACTAATCCGTACGATAATATGACTATCAAGGATATTATAGTTAGCGAATGCACCGACGATTACGATGACCAATATGTCAAACAGTTCATGGAGAATCGACATGGAGAAGTTGGCGCAAGCAGACGTCGAAAAGAAAAGTGTGCAGAGACAGAGGACGTGAAGAAGGACATCAACGCTTGTTCCATGACTACTTTTCTGAACAACCGGTGTATGGAGAATTTCAATTTAGAAGACGATTTAGGATGCGTAGACACGTATTCTTACGCATAGTTGAGTCTCTTGGACAAAATTCAGAGTATTTCCAACAAAGGGTTGATGCAGTCGGAAAACGGGGAGTTTCTCCTTTACAAAAGTGCACTGCTTCTATGCGAATGTTAGCATATGGATTGCCTGCAGACTCGGTGGATGAATATGTTAGGATTGGTGAAACAACTGCAGTCGAGTGCCTCAAAAAATTTGTCCGGAGAGTAAATGAGATTTTTGGGCCTGAGTATTTGAGGCGACCCAATGCTGAAGACATACGTCGCTTACTTCAAATGGGGGAGGCACGAGGGTTCCCCGGCATGTTAGGTAGTATTGATTGTATGCATTGGGCATGGAAAAATTGTCCAGTTGCATGGAAAGGTCAATTCACCCGCGGTGATAAAGGACGGCCGACCATCATGCTGGAAGCAGTTGCTTCACAAGATCTTTGGATTTGGCATGCATTTTTTGGCGTCCCGGGATCCAATAATGATCTAAATGTGTTGAATCAATCGCTATTATTCACTGACATATTGCAAGGCCGAGCTCCTCCGGTTGAATTTACGGTTAATGGGACTCATTATAACATGGGGTATTATTTGGCAGATGGTATCTATCCACAATGGAGTGCATTTGTGAAGACCATCTCATTGCCCCAAGGAGAGAAGAGACAATTGTTTGCCCGATGCCAAGAAGGAGTGCGCAAAGATGTTGAGCGAGCATTCGGTGTTCTTCAAGCTAGGTTTGCAATTATTCGAGGCCCAGGACGTTTTTGGGAAAGAGATGTTCTCAAAGATATCATGTACGCATGCATCATACTCCACAATATGATTGTCGAGGATGAACGAGACTTATATGAAGGTATATATGATCATATGTACGATGAAGGTCCTACACCATCACCAACAATAGAAGTATCACATGGACCTATTTCCAATTTTCCGACAATGCTTCAACGAAATGCTGAAATCCGAGATAGAACTGTACATCGCAATCTTCAAGCGGACTTGATAGAGCATATATGGTCTCGATTTGGAACACAATTTGATTAAAAAATATTGTTCATAATGTTTATGAAATTTTGTCTTCATTAATTTGAACGGAATACGTGTTGGTGTAATTTTTTTTTATTATAATTATTTACACTTATTTTAATTTACTTGCCAAGAGTTTAGTGTATATATGAAGGTATATATAGTCTCGATTTTTTTTTATTATATTATTATAATTATTTCCTTATTTTTAATGATATATATATGTAAGAAAAAATAATTTTAAAATCAATATAAAATTATTTGTTAAAGCAACGAAAAACGTTGCTAGCATTGGAGAAGAAAGTGGTTTAGGAGATGAGATGGAAGAAAGAGAGTGTAATTTATTTAAATAATAATATAAAAATTATTATTTTATTGCTAGCAACGAGTTGAACGTTGTTAGCGTTGGAGATGCTCTAATCTTCCAAGTTCCAACTCTTTGGTCTCTATCCTTTCACAAATCAATTTCAAAAATGGTTTTTCAACTATTCATTCACGAAACTCATTCTACAAACACTACTGCACGAGCTGCTGCTCTGCTGTGGTCCGAACTTGAAATACAAGGAATCGAGGGTTGATTTTGAAAAAACAAAAAAGTAGAGAGAATAGCGAAAGTAAAGCAAGCCAAGGGCACGTCGTCTCGAAATTCCAACTGTTTGTGGACACACAACACAAACAGATTGATATTTTCTTTTAGTGGCGGGTAACGCGACGTTGACATCTCAACAACGTGTCTACGGTGATAATACTGCCACGTCGGCAACAAAATGGTCCTCGCCTCACCAGATCTGCGCCGGAGCGCCATTCACTGGAACCGAAAAGATAACAACGACGGCGTCGTTTTGATCCAAGTGGGGGGAGCGTGATGACGCAAGCACCTCGCTTCCTCTGTCCCGACAGCCTGGGCTGGGCCCGCAATGTTTGATACTTGTACAATATTGTTTTTTCGTTCGATTTTTTTTGTGGTTTAATTAGGGTTCGTAATTAATAGGCTTAGACTTGTTAAGTACGTAGTGAACTTATTGGACATTATGGACGAAAAAAAAATCAATTTGAGAAGGGGAAAAAGTTTGAAAATTGGTAAATTTCCGCGTTTTTGAGGAAAAACTCGTTAATGGAATTCCGGTTATCGACATTATGTCGTTGTTAAATACTTCGAATATTAAGTGGAATTTTAGGGAAATTCATTAGTTAAGGATTTCGTAATTTGGACGTTTATAGTTTAAATGGTTTTAACTACGAATATCGTGTTTTCCTCGGGGACACACAAACTCCCGGATCGAAGCTGGAGATTCTGCGCGCCCAAGGTAAGTGTTTTTTGTGACGTACTTTGACCAATCGGCTACACCATACTTCGATGTCGTATCGAGGATCCCTAAGGAATTGTTTGCTTTAAATCGCTTTTGGTGGGAGTTAGGTTTTAAATTGTTGATAGGTTACTCTATTTGGTCTTGCGGTATTAGTTGATTGTTTATTTTTGTTTATAATGTCAGCATCAGTG
>CM039505.1:1110610-1131523 GCA_022432975.1 Begonia masoniana | reverse complement strand
CTAGTGTTAT
Organism: Begonia masoniana; assembly: GCA_022432975.1. NCBI lineage: Eukaryota > Viridiplantae > Streptophyta > Magnoliopsida > Cucurbitales > Begoniaceae > Begonia > Begonia masoniana. The sequence goes on along the minus strand of CM039505.1, from coordinate 1,131,513 downwards.
TTTTTTATTTTTTTTTAAACGCAGGACTGGTGGGAGCCGCACTTATGGGTTGACTGTTGGAGTGGCAGTAAGCTTGGTAACTTGGATTGTTAAGCTCAGGTACGGGTTGACTTGGAGATACATTCGGCGAAGGAGGCTGTTTCATATTAGCTCTGTGGTGGCATCGTTTCCTGAGCAAGAGCTTCAACCCTTTAGAACAATCTATTTTCACTCCCCTTGGGAGTCGTGTGGTAACAACTTGAACAGAAATTTTTGATTCGTTAGTGGCAAGTAGCTTTTGAAAACAATTGTGGTATTCTATTGCAATCTCAAATCTTCCCTGAGAAGGTGAAGAAATTTCAACACGGCCGCTGTTGTACAATAATGGTCGAGTTGTATAGGAAATGAAAGACCGCGGTTTTTTGAGCAAGTCTTGTTGCTATTACCCCTCTAGACTTTCCTAATCTAATATAGAAATCTCCTTTCTTTCCAGTCGTTTTATTGAACTGACTAGTGTAATTATTGGCAAACTTTGAAAATAATTGTCTGTTCTAACAGGTTGAATTTTATGGAAGCATTCGACTTGCAAATTATTGAAGTCGAGTTTTACTTACATACGAGATTAGATATCCTCTAATAAATTTGGACCATGCCCGTAAACCCATTTAACCCAACTTTGTCGTGAATTGTCGATTGCACAGCAAAAGCAACTCTGGATGGGGCTGAATTTTTAGGACAAAAATATAAAGCAAATTTGTAATGACTGCGGTTTTGAATTTGATCAATGGGAAAGGATTTCCGAATTATTTAAGATCCATTCTTAATTCAGCCAGCAAAATTAGTTTAATTAAAAGAAAAAGTAGATTAGAGCTATTAAATCATAATTTAATTAATTAAAAAAATTGAACTATGAGAAATAAATAGAATAGAAAATTTTATTAGTGATCTATTTTTGATTCCACGACTACATTGTTAGGATTAGACGTCCTAATCCTCCTGTAACGAACGATTTAGGAATACCGAAAAAGAAATAACACACAGATGTATAGTGGTTCACTCTCGTCACGAGAGCTACGTCCACTGGCCGCTGACAGATTTCACTAAGATGAAAAACCGGAGTTACAACAGTTTGTTCCTCACACTCAGACACTCTGTCTCTATCTGTGATACCACTCTATAACCTAAACACGTCTTTATATAATAGACGATTTAGGGTTACAGAATAACAGGGTAATTATTTGACCATAATACCCCTAAACCTAATTAGACTCCATAACTCAACAATCTCCCACTTGGAGACTAATCTCATCATCTCTCCATCTTCAGCGGCTTCACTTCAATGTCTCAACCAAGAAGTCCAACTGAAGTTGCGCACAACTTCAGCTTCTCACTCGTCACAGCTTTCATCAACATGTCAGCTGGATTCCGACTCCCTGGGAATCTTCTCAAGCGCTAATACTCCATCTTCTAAAGCAGATTCTGATAAGTGATAGCCGTACCTGTATATGCTTTGTCTTGCCATGATAAACTGGATTCTTTGCCAAATGAATGTACTCTGGCTGTCACAATGCAATACACTCCCATCGTAGTTTTGGCCTAACTCGCGTAGAAAAGGCTGTAACCACATCATCTCCTTTGCAGCTTCTGTCACTGCAATATACTCGGCTTCACAGCTAGAAAGAGCGACGACATCTTGAAGTCTCGAAACCCAACTGATTGCGGTACCACCCAAAGTGTAGACATACCCAGTCCTGCTCTTACTACTGTCATATCACCACCATTATCAGCATCAACGTATCCATCTAGACCCAAGTCTGATTTTCGAAAACATAAAGCAACTTTGAACTTCCCTTCAAGTATCACAAAATCCATTTTACGGCTTCCAAATGTTTCTTCCTGGATTACTCATAACCTGCTGACAACTCCCACTGCATGTGCAATATCTGGTCGTGTGCAAACCATCGCATACATAAGACTACCAACGGCTGAGGCATATGGAACTTTGGCCATGTAGTTCCTCTCTTCCTCGGTCGAGGGTGACTGATCTTTGGATAGTTTGAAATGACTAGCCAATGGTGTAGTGACTGGCTTCGCATCCTGCATTTGAAACCTGCTAAGAACCTTTTTCACATAGTCTTCTTGTGAGAGTTTGAGAACATCTTTATCCCTGAATATCCTCATACCAAGGATTTGTTTTGCAGCACCCAAATCCTTCATTGCAAACTCTGTAGATAACTTCCTCTTCAGCCTGTCAATCTCATGCAAGCTTGCTCCTGCAATCAACATATCATCAACGTAAAGGAGCAGAATAATGTAGGAATTATCAAACCTTTTGATGTAGCAACAATGATCGGCTTCACATCTCACAAAACTGTTATTCTTCATGAAGTTGTCAAATCTCTTGTACCACTGCCTTGGAGCCTGTTTCAAACCGTACAAACTCTTCTGAAGTTTACATACAAGTTCCTCTTTTCCTCTCATCTCAAAACCCTGTGGCTGACGCATGTATATCTCTTCATCTAAACTGCCGTGAAGGAAAGCAGTTTTCACATCCATCTGCTGCAGATGAAGATCTTCTTTCACAACCAAACTCAAAACTGTTCTGATCGTCGTCAGCTTCACCACTGGTGAGAAAATATCGGTATAGTCAATGCCTTCTTTCTGCTGAAAACCCTTGACAACCAATCTAGCTTTATATCTCTTGCTTCCATCAGGTTCTTCTTTAATTCGGTAAACCCACTTGTTATGCAGTGCTTATTTCCCCTTCGGCAACTTAGTCAATGTCCAAGTTTCATTTGATTTCAGTGAGTTCATTTCATCTTTCATGGCTGCCTCCCACTCAATCAAATCATCAGACTGTTCTGCTTCCTCATAACATCCCGGTTCACCTCTGTCAGTAAGCAAAATGTAATTAAGAGACGAGGACCATCTCTGAGTTGGTTTGCTGATTATGGATGATCTTCTCAGTTCTGCAATCGGCGTTTGCGGAGTTACCTCTGGAGCCACATTTTCATCAACTTCTTCTTCAACAATACCCCGATTTTCATCAACAGTCGGACTATTATCAGCTGAAAAATCTCCGAAATTGACCGCAGTAGACTCTTTCAATACAGAACTCCCATTGTCTGAAGTGTTACCAATAGCATCCTTGTAAAGAACCTGTTCGTTAAAGATGACGTTCCTGCTGCGAATGATCTTCTGATTTTGATTATCCCAGAAACGATAACCAAACTCGGCGTCACCATAACCAATAAGAAAACACTTATTAGATTTCGAATCAAGCTTACTTCTATCAGAATCATCAATATGAACATATGATAAGCAACCAAAAACTTTCAGAAAAGAAAAGTTTACCTTTTTACTGCTCAAAGCTTCTTCTGGAATTTTGTAATCTAGAGGTACAGATGGTCCTCTATTTATCAGGTAGGCTGCTGTGCTGACTGCATCTGCCCAAAAGCATTTAGGCAGTCCGGCGTGCAATCTCATGCTCCTTGCACGTTCATTCAGCGTTCTGTTCATCCTTTCAGCTACTCCATTTTCTTGAGGCGTTCGAGGAATGGTCTTCTGCATCTTGATCCCATTCATAGCACAATACTCGCTGAACTCTGTATTGATGTACTCGCCTCCATTGTCTGATCTCAAACACTTCACTTTCAGATTCGTTTCATTCTCAACCAGGGCCTTCCACTTCTTGAAAACACTGAAAACATCAGACTTGTTCTTCATGAAGTAGACCCAAACCTTCCTTGTAGAATCATCTATGAACGTCACGTAGTAGTGTGATCCATCAAGAGAAGAAACGGGTGCGGGTCCCCACACATCAGTGTGCACTAATTCCAGTTTTTTCTGCTTCAGCTCCTTGCCAACCTTTAGAAAACTGACACGTTTCTGTTTCCCAAAAATGCAACTTTCACAAAACTGATGCTCAACAGACTTCAGCTCCGGAATCTGACCATTCTTGACAAGAATCTTCATTCCTTTCTCGCTCATGTGGCCCAATCTGCAATGCCACAACTCTGTGTTCTTCGAGCTATCAACAACTGCAATTGTGTCTCTGCATGTAGAAGTCATGTATAAAGTTCCTGTTTTCTGACCTCGAGCGACGACCATCGCTCCTTTAGTAACCTTCCACGCATTAGTTCCGAAACTAACATGGTAACCCTCACTATCAAGCTGCCCCAATGAAATCAAATTACGCATCAAACCCGGAACATGTCTTACTTTATTGATACTCCAAACAGACCCGTTTGTCGTCTTCAATTTGATGTCCCCGATGCCAACAATATCCAGTGGCTCACCATCTGCAAGATAGACTTTCCCATGATTTCCAGCTACATAATTTGTCATTAGTTCTTTGTGAGCTGTAGTATGAAAGGATGCTCCCGAGTCCAAGACCCATGAGTCTATCGGGCTATCGACTAAAAGAATCAATGCATCAGTGACCTCTTCTGTTACTATATTTGCTCCATCACCTGTTTCAGTACCGTTCTTCTTTGGAGCTCTGCAATCCTTTTTCATGTGACCCTGCTTGCCACAATTCCAGCACTCAAATTTTTTTCCAGATTTAGAGTGACTCCTTCCATTTCTCGAATTGGATCTGCTCCTGCCCCTGCCCCGATTGGAATTTCTGTTATTATTTTGCCCCCTATTTTCCACATTCAGAGCTGAGTCTTTCGATGTTTCTCCAGAATCAATTCTTCTAACTTCCTCGGCTAGAATACGATCTCTCACATCAGTAAATACTAATTTTGAGTTTCCAACTGAGTTGCTGACTGCTGCCCTCATAGGCTCCCAGCTATTCGAAGGGACGCCAATAGAATTAGGGCACGAACCTCATCCCCAAAATCAATATTCACAGATAATAATTGATTCACAACAGTATTAAATTCATTTAGATGTGTAGCTACAGAAGTACCTTCACCCATTTTCAGATTAAACAATTTTTTCATCAGATGCACCTTGTTGTTCGCAAAGGGTTTCTCGTACATATCAGATAGAGCCTTCATCAGACTCGCTGTAGTTTGCTCCTTCGCCACGTTGTGAGCAACGCTTTTAGTCAGCGTCAATCTGACGACTCCCAAAACCTGTCTATCAAGGAGATTTCATTCATCGTCTTCCATTTTCTCAGGTTTCGCACTCAAAGGAAGATGAAGTTTTTTCCCGTACAAGTAATCCTCGATTTGCATTTTCCAGAATGCAAAATCTGTCCCATCAAATTTTCCAATACCGTGGCTTGTACTATCTTCACCTGCCATTGCTATCAAAAAATCTCCCTTTAAAAAATTCAGAATAAATCTGCAGCATATTCTGACCCAACCAGAAAAGCCCAACAAATTTATCAGCACGATCACAGATAAACCAGATAATTTATCACAGAAATTTCCAATCAAATAAACCCAATAATTTCAGAAATTTCCCAATTAATCAGCAATTCAGCAAATCCAACCAATCAGCAATTCCAACCAAACAGATTTGAAAAACAGTGCACCAAACTGTTTCTCCAAACCGACGGTGCACGAAGATTGAAGCTTGGTCGGCGGCGAGATGTTGAGGAGCGGCCTCTGTTCGTCGCTGAAGAAACAAGAAAAACAATCAGATCGGCGATGGCTGAACGGCGAGAGGTTCTTGGCGGTCGGCGTTCTCTGCACAACGACGGCGGCGCGGAGGTCTGGTGCGCAGTGGCAGAACGGCGTCGGTGGTCGGCGATCTCCGCGCGGTCTGGCGCGGTCGGGGGTGGCGGCCCTTTCTGTCGACGGCGTTGGAAGCTGCGAGCCTCTGTTGCTTCGTGGCGAGCGTGGGTGCGGCTCGGGCGGCGCGGGCTCCTCTCCTTCGCGCGGCTCGGTTTCTCTTCTGGTTCTTCGCAGCTTCTCTGTTCAGTGAAAAACAGAACATAACCAAAGAAAAAACTGTTTTTCTTTTACCCTTTTTTGTTTTACTTTTCCACGGCAGCAACACAATAGAAAAAGACTTTTCTATTTTCTTTTCCTCAAAAATTGTAATCCTCGAATCGATCGATACCCTTCGAATAATCAAACCCTGATTTTCCGAAAACCACTTCAACCTCGAATCTCTGATACCAGTTGTTAGGATTAGACGTCCTAATCCTCCTGTAACGAACGATTTAGGAATACCGAAAAAGAAATAACACACAGATGTATAGTGGTTCACTCTCGTCACGAGAGCTACGTCCACTGGCCGCTGACAGATTTCACTAAGATGAAAAACCGGAGTTACAACAGTTTGTTCCTCACACTCAGACACTCTGTCTCTATCTGTGATACCACTCTATAACCTAAACACGTCTTTATATAATAGATGATTTAGGGTTACAGAATAACAGGGTAATTATTTGACCATAATACCCCTAAACCTAATTAGACTCCATAACTCAACATACATTAATCTTGTAATTCTTTTAATGGTGATTTTATCTATAATTCTGTAAATTTCACTTTATTTTTCAATGATCATCGATTTTTTTTTTATTTTAATGACCAAATTAGACATAACTACTATTTAAAAACATGATTGAAAGTGCAAAATATCAAATTAAATTTAAATGATCCACAAATTACAAGTATTAGAAAAAAATATTTTTATCCTAAATCAAAATCAAAATCTTATCTTATAGTTATCTCCTAAGCATTTAAAATTTAAATGGGTAGAAGTTTACTAGAATTAGAATTACTAAAACCCTGTTTATATTTGTGTTTTGATTCATTGGTTCAACCCAGAAATCTCAAATATCAAATACACTACCAATTCTACTTCTGAGAAAGATGGAGAACTCGAACGTGAAGGAAGAGGAAGGACGACCACCCTCGATGGCGTCCCCGACGACCCAAGAAACCGAAACAACACAGACGACCCAAGAAACTGAAACAACACAGGTGAATAATTCAGATGAGAATGAACATGGAGCCCAACCACCCACAGTTGAGCCGGCTGATCTTCAATCGGACGATAAGACGATAGAGGCTGAAAGAGATCGAATATTACAGTCACTCTTAAAGGCCGTCGAAGAGAAAAATGATGAAATCTTTACAGTGAAAGACACAAAAAATAAAAAATTGCCTGACACGACGCCTGTGTTACCTGAACTGAAAAGTGAACCAATAAGCAGACATAGAGGTATAATTATAAAAAAAATACAAGAGCCGAGATCATCGAATACCGCACCGTCAAATAATGAGGTTGCATTGACGCTTAGGAAGAGAAAACGAAAGCAAGAGCGACCCTCTAGGGCTCCGATGGGTGACGGTCTGGATGAGATTTTAGAAGCTAAAACTTGGGCAAAACCAGCTCCTTTGAGAGCTTCATCGCCGGTGGATGATAAGAAGAAGAAAGAGACAGAGAAGTGCAACTTTTCAAAGTTTGCATGGTCGTGGGGGAGGAAAGGAGTAGGGAAAGATTTCAATCGTCTGCTCGGGAAGATGATAGCAGAAAGATAATACGTTCCAAAGTAGATTTTTTTCACCGTGCAAAAGGAGCTGACATTTATTCACTGTTTTAGCTTTGATCTTCCTCTCATTCTTTATGAAAAATATGTTATTTACAATATTGATTTTTCTGAATATTAATGAAAATTTAATTTGTGCATTGAAAATGTGACGTTTATGTTCATGTGTTTATTGAGCGAGACAAGTTTTAGTTTGTTTGAAAATTTGACATCTTAAATATTAGCTCGTGACAAATCATGAATTAATTAAGATTCCTAGGACAGTATTTACATTTAAAGAAAATGGACATTTGGCATTTGGCAATGATTTAAGTCAACGTGTTTGGTGTTTGACATTTGACTTGGAGGCTTCTCACATACCTCTGGGCATTCCCTTAAAACCCATTAAACCCACTCGGCGTGAGTGGCGGTGGAATTAGACTAATCGCCCTCTTCTAATGTACTTGGCTACTTGCTTTGTAGACGAGTCAGCAGAAGAAACAGCTGCCTCCAAGGAAGTGGCGTTTGACTTTTTCCCGTGATTATCGACGTCTATTAGAATTTAGACAGACGCTCTTCTTCCCCTTTTAACTGTAAAACTATTAACTTTGTGATTGTGGAGTTGAGAGTCATTTTTTTCTGTTTTGATCTTCTTCCTTCATCTATTTCCTTTGGATAAGGAATGTTGTTCATCTGGGTCGCCGGGAGAAGTTTGCCGGTGTTTTTAATCTCCGATGAGGTGATTGTCTGTGTTAACTTTCAGGTTCTCGTCGTGTTGTAGCAGTCGTATAACCGAATCAACCAACCAGAACTCTCCCCTCTGTCCAGAACTGCAATCTCTGCTTCTTTTTCTGTCATGCTGTCTGATTTGCTCTTTAATTGGTGTCACTGTCAAAGCCTTTAGGCTTTCGCTCTATTTTTCACTCTCTAGCACCATTAACAGAGTGTAGCTCTGCCGTCTTCGTTTTTCCCTGGAAATTGTATCATACTTGTCTGTTTTCTTCGGCGGGTAAAGGTTGCTGCTTTTGAATGGAGAGAAAACAAGGGTTCTTGTCGGCACTGAAAGAAGATGTAGTGAGAGGGCTGTCGCCGGGAAATCAAGGGCCAAGAGTCCAGCGAGAAGTGGGTCTCCGATGTCGAGTTTACTGCGCGGGAGGAAGAATTATCACGTGGCGCAACCTGAGCAGCTGGTTTGGAGATCCGGGGGCTCAAGGCCGACCGAGGCATTGTCGCCGTTGAAGGAGGGGCCTGTTGATTCGGACGGCAGAGATTCGAAGTTGGACGGTAAGTGGGGGCACTGGATGAAAGGCCATCTCTGCCGCGCTCCTCCCTCTGTTTCCTGCCCAATCAACAAACTGTCCGATCTGAAACTGCTTCTCGGAGTTTTAGGTGCGCCGCTAGCGCCGTTGCACGTCAGCACCGACGAGCCGATGCCTCACCTGAGCATTAAAGATACCCCAATAGTCAGTAATCATTATATTGATTGGTTCCCATTATATTTACCATTTCACATCTGATTCACTTCATCACTACAGCTCTATATATATATATATATAGATCCCAACAGATAACTTTCTTAAATATATCAAATCACTTTTTGCAGGAGAGTTCATCAGCTCAATACATTCTGCAGCAGTATACAGCAGCTTCAGGAGGGCAAAAGCTTCAAAACTCCATCTTCAACTCATACGCCATGGGAAGGGTTAAGATGATAGCTTCTGATTTTGAAACATCTAATCGGGTTATCAGAAGCCGTAACGCGGCTAAATTTGCCGAGTCGGGTGGGTTTGTCCTTTGGCAAATGAATCCAGATATGTGGTATGTGGAGCTGGCTCTTGGGGCCAACAAGGTTCATGCTGGCTGCAACGGTAGGCTGGTCTGGAGGCATACCCCATGGCTTGGTGCTCATGCTGCCAAAGGGCCAGTTCGGCCCTTGCGTCGGGCACTTCAGGGGCTTGATCCTAAAACAACTGCTTCTTTGTTTGCCAATGCTAAATGCATTGGAGAGAAGAAAATTAATGGTGAGGACTGTTTCATTCTCAAGCTTTGTACAGATTCTCAGACGTTGAAGGCGAGAAGTGAAGGGCAAGCCGAGATTATACGACATGTTTTGTTCGGGTATTTCAGCCAGAAAACAGGACTACTAATTCACTTGGAAGACTCTCATTTGACCCGAATCCAAAACAATGGAGGCGATGCTGCATATTGGGAAACCACAATCAACTCATTTCTGGATGATTATCGTCCAGTTGACGGGGTTATGATTGCTCATTCTGGCCGTTCGGTTGTCACCCTTTTCCGGTTCGGAGAAACTGCAATGAACCATTCAAAGACTCGGATGGAAGAAGCGTGGACGATTGAAGAAGTTGCTTTCAATGTCCCTGGCCTCTCAGTAGATTGCTTTATTCCTCCAGCTGAATTAAGATTTTCTTCTGTAAACCAAACTCGAATTCAAATATAAGGGAAATCACTTCAACGTATTATATGAATCTGCATTGTACCTCTTTCCAACATTAATTGCAGCAGGTTTCGCCTCCATGGCCAATAATTTAAAGAACAAACTTTTATGCTGTATGATGAAGGGTCGAATCTACAGTGAACACAAGGATTGTATTTGTATTGCAAATCCATTTCTCAACTCTTAAAACTATGCTAACATTTCACAAATTAAGGGTCATGAACGATATAATATAAATAGTTGAAGCACGAAATGCTCAGCAATTGGTTTAGCTTAAACAATCAAGTTTCAATCACATGGATACACTGACAAATTACATATCTACACTTATTTCTTTTTACATTCATATACACACTACTTAAACATTACTGATTTCACAATCAAAGATGATGGTGGAAGCAGAAATGTTACAGCATAGGATTTAATGGATGATAGTAGTAAGTTTTGCTTCTGGTCAAACAAGTCCATAACAATGGCATCTGTTGTGCGGGAGGTAAAGAAACAGAGAGCTGTAACATTGCTTTCATCATGTGTCCTGAAACCACAATAGTGATTCATTCCACAGCTAAATCAGTCAAGTCTACAAAACTTCAAAATATGCGATTGATTACTTAGAGGATAAAGAACAGTTAAATCACCAGAAATTTTTCTTAACCAAGTTCAGTAAATCATGATTTAAACAGAAGTTGAAAAGCACCCTAAAAAATGTTGAAGTTTTGGCGATAGAATCCTAATTTTAGAATTATCACCCTCAGACAATTTTGCGAAAACCAATGCCATTACTATCATTCAGCTAGAAGCCTAAACTTATTCTTCTTGTATTCACAAGGGAATGCTAAAAAATTATAGTTAAAGCAGATCGCTTAACTTTCTATCATAAGAAGATGTTCAGAAGTAACAAAATTTAAAGCCTTACCTTGTTCGTTAAATCGTAGTCAGTCGAAACATTACCGGTTTTGTCAGCAGAGGTCAGCTCTTCTAACTTTCTGTAGAAGGGGGAGATAAGAAAAAGATTCAAACGAGAAAGAAATTCAGATGGGTAAGGGTAAATTTGACGAGATTAAAACCCAGTTGCATAATTTCTAGCACACCTTAGATTTGCAGAATCTGGTTGATGCTGCAAATAATCGCCTTCAGCAGTGTCCAAGGATCCTGGTTTGCTGCATCTCTTATAGAAAGCCAAAATTTCAATAGTTACCCAATAATTTTTTAAAGTTTCAATCAAAAGGCCTAAATACGTACAGTAGAGTAGTGTTGCAGCCAGCCAGGAGCTTTCTCTGAAAGAAGGGTGACATACTGCTCCATTGCTACCTCTGGACTCATGTTTCCTAGTTTTTGCCAAGCATTCCTTGCACAACGTAATTAGTGGCCTCCATCACTTACACATAGCAGCTCTCAATCCTGTTATTGTAACTAGCAATCAAACTATATAGTCTCCTCCTGTATATGCCCTTTGGATGGTTTCGTAATCAGTTTGCTAGTTTTATCTATGTTTTCTGAAATTATTATCTCAGAATTTGGTTCCTACTTTGTAGTCTAAGGAAACCAAGACCAGAATGATTGATCTCACTGCTTATTGAACAAGTTTCTCAAGGTTTTTCAAAGTTTCAAAATTGTTAGATCAGATCAACTGAGTATCACTATCAATGTTTCCATAGTTTTCTATGTGGTTCTGAGTTGAACAAAAATCTGAAAATATTAACTAGTTTCATTATGGTTCTCACAAAATAAAATTAGTCTTCGTGGGTTTCTCTAGAACCTCTAATCAAATCAAACTACAAACTACATTAACAGAAGTGTCGCTCTTCATTCTAATCAATAACACTGCTTTTGTTTCTCAGAAATGGGTGATAGTCTTCATGGGTTTCGATGGCTTTTCTTATCAAATAAGCTAGAAACTAAAGCAATGAGGTGTTATCTTCTTCAGGGTTTGGATTCTTTGGCGGTTAACATAGTTTAACGTAGATTACAAGAACAGTAGTCAAAGAATCCTCTCGAGCATATACTCAGAAAACAAAGAGGAATGATAATAGACAGGGACGGAAAAAAACACAGGAAAGCATTGTACCACTTTGCACGAGCAGAGACCTTCAAAGCCATAGGGGGAGGCTCACGGCAAGGACCTTCTGTCGCCACCTTGTGAAGCCCGTAAAACTTCATTTCTAACTCCCTCCAGGCGTTTGGCAAGCTATCTTCCTCATCCACGAATCTCAATGCCGCTGCGAAAACACTCTCTAACTCTGTCCTCTCAATGCCTTCCCAATCATCATCGTCCTCCTCATGATCTGCCTCTTCAGTTGTGGATGGGAAGACGTCATTTGTCGTTTTATTTTTTACCACTTCGTCTGTTCCGTCATATAGCCTGTGGATCACTGTATTGTCTACATAAGGTCCTGATCCGTCGGTTTTCAAATCATTGATGTTCTCCATGGACCCTTCAGATGGATTAGTTGGCAATAAATTGCCTTCAAAGTTTTCTTCCACAACACAGCAAGATGAACTTGCGAATTCATCACGACGGTTCTCTGGAAGTTCAACCGTGAAACTCTCTGTTTCCACTGTTTGGCCAACCTCAGATGATTCTCACTGGAAATTATCAATAGTTTCTGCAGATAGTTTCAACAAAGTCGACCTTCTTATCGCTTTCGAAAGCCTGGACTGTGAGTTTCTCACCTAATATACCGAGATTCACCTCAAGCTCACGATCTGCATCACCGTGCATCGCCATGGAAACAAGTTTGGCCACGAGGAAGGAAAGAATAAGCGCCAATGAGACGGTGACGAAAAGCTCCAGAAGAAGTTCCATGGAGAGCGAACAAGCAGAACCCAATCGACAGTCCTCAAAGCGGAGGGAGGTTAAAGAAACTAAATGACACAGGCAGAGTTGAAGATCAATAAAAAAAAAAAGGACGGGGAGGAAGCAGAAGAGGGCGTGGAGAGTGAGGGGAAGAAAAGGATAATCAGAAAGAAGAGGAAAGCATATTCCTCCCCTTTTCGCTTTTGATGACTTATGCAAATTGAAGTGTGGGCCATCACGTTGGCTGGCACCACCTTTCTCTTCTTCTTCTTCAAGTCGCCATTGTTACCAAAGCACTCCAGCTATACCTTGCAGTTGCAGCTCGCAGTCAACTCACCGTCTTCAACGCTGTAAACTAGGGATTATTCAACTGCAATCTCACCACCGACAGCTGGTAAAGAAGGTCGATCCATGGCTCAGGCCTAACAGGATAAGCGACTCGCCCGCACATTATCCGCCTCGATCTCTCCACCATTGGGACAACCGAAATGGACGTTTTCGATGACGCGTGGCCGGCTCTCACTGGTCAAGCGGGGGGGGGGGGGGGGGCGGACAGTTAGCCACGGTTGTTCACCCACCGGAATACAATCCCTCCCAATTACAGAAGAAGCAGCTTCTCCGAGTAAGAGGGGAAGAGACAGGGTCCGCCGAGTAAGAACTTTCAATTCTGCCTCTCTTGTCTCTAATTTCCTTCTCCGATTCCTGATTTCATTCGATTTCAACATTTTTTACGATTAAATTTGATGTAGGCGGCAGGATTCATCTGCGACTCTCTTGCTCTCAGGAAGCAGAAGAGGGCGTGGAGAGTGAGGGGAAGAAAAGGATAATCAGAAAGAAGAGGAAAGCATATTCCTCCCCTTTCGCTTTTGATGACTTATGCAAATTGAAGTGTGGGCCATCACGTTGGCTGGCACCACCTTTCTCTTCTTCTTCTTCAAGTCGCCATTGTTACCAACAGCCTCCAGTATACCTTGCAGAGTTTGCAGCTCGCAGTCAACTCACCGTCTTCAACGCTGTAACTAGGGATTATTCAACTGCAATCTCACCACCGACAGCTGGTAAAGAAGGTCGATCCATGGCTCAGGGCCTAGCCCAGGGGATAAGGGGACTAGGCCCAGGCACAGTAGCCGGCTGGATCTCTCCACCAATGGACAACCGAAATGGACGTTTTCGATGACGCGTGGCCGGCTCTCACTGGGTCAGCGGGGACAGTTAGCCAACGGTTGGTGCACCACGGAATACAATCCCTCCCAATTACAGAAGAAGCAGCTTCTCCGAGAAGAGGGGAGGAGAGAGGGGGACAACAAAGGGTCCGCCGAGTAAGACTTCATTCTGCCTCTCTTGTCTCTAATTTCCTTCTCCGATTCCTGATTTCATTCGATTTCAACATTTTTTACGATTAAATTTGATGTAGGCGGCAGGATTCATCTGCGACTCTCTTGCTCTCAGAGCAGAAGAGGAGAACCAATGGAATGGTGGGGAAGATGATCATCCACGGAGAAGAAGGCTGCGGTGGAGTTCGCCTCGCGTATCCGATCTCGCCAGAGCGGTAATCTCTCTTTAAACTACAATAGTCGCGCTTTGCTTAATCTGAAACGGTAGCTGCTTCGATGAACAGGATTATTGAAGCTACGAAGGGAGTTAGGCTTGTGAGTACGAGGACGTGCGAGTGATGTGGGAGATGCTGAAGAGAAACGAAACAGAGCTGGATCCATCTCATGGTGGAAGAAAGAGACAGTTCTGCAGTTTTTTCGGGTGGGCTAGGTCTGTTCCATGTCTTGGTCGTAGGTTTTGAAAAAATCACGTCCTTCTCCCCGTAGAATGCCATAGATTCAGCTTCCATAGGAGTAACGAGGAGGGCTCTTCTCCATTCCAATGGAGGCAGAGAGTAGATACCGATCAGCTGGGCTGCCTGCCTTTGAAATTATGTATTTCATCTCTTCTTCTGCCATTCTTCATCTGCTATGAAATAAACCAGACATCATTGTATGTTGGCGTGTTAATGTCTGCAACAAAATATCAACGTAATTTTCTGGTCTCATCCATTGTTGAGTTTTGAGCGAACACTCGGACAAGTTCCATATTTTTTCACTTCTCCAGATTTTTGGTGAAAACTTGGAAGAACCAATCAGTTTCATGCATGATATCTTTTAACGGTCATTCGGATCACTTGATAGACTCTGTAATAGAGCTTGATCAAACTATTAAGGCGTGATTTTTGAGGGCAATATTTCAGATGAAACTATTTTCTTTGACCAACATATCAATTATGAACTTAACTTTTTTGAGTCTCCAATTATTAATCGGTCGGACTCTCCAATGAATAATTGTGGGAATGTGAGGAAAAAAAGATTTATACGTTGAAATATTAATAATCAATCCTACTTAGTTGATATAATTACTGAGCTTAATAAAAAAACATTGGAGGTGCGGGGAATCGAACCCCGTGCCTCTCGCATGCGAAGCGAGCGCTCTACCATATGACTACACCCCATGGTGCTAGAAATCTCTTTAAATTATTATCTTTCTGCTTTATATTTGCAGTGGCCAACTTGTTCGGTATGCACGGCGCGAGAGACGTTCTGGACTGGCTCGTATTCCACCGTTGCTCTTTGGCCCTTGAAGGACCTCTTCCGCTGTTCCTGTAAAAAACGTTAAATGCCGTAAATTATTACTCTCTGTCGGTGTCTCCCTACTGCCATGATTTGAGGATATATAGCTTTCTATTTTATCTGTTATTTCTCATATGGTGGAGTTATCTATCTTGCCTTTCTTTTCTCTACTTTTCAGGACTGTCAAGACGTTCTCCGTATTTTTGGGTTAAGCCGCTCTGAAGAACTTGGGTGAAGATTACTTAGAATAGTAGGATGAATTCGGCTAAGGTTTCTGTATACTGGGTTTTATTCATGGTTGTAGGGACAGCTTTACTGTTCCTCAACTTATCCAGCTGCATGAATGAATCCTTAAGTCCAGGTGAAATTTGTCGTCTATTTGTGTTCATTTACTCTCGCTCTTTTTGTTGGGTCTGTTCGTTTATTTTAATATCGTTCACGTTTGGAAGAAAATCGTTTTGTTTTTATTTGAATGATTCGATTCATGAGGTGGGGACGGTTCAACTTCATGTGAAGTGCTTAATTTCGCACTCTCCAGATTTATTTGACAATCTACGTTGAGCATTTGGGAAAGTAATGCGCTTGGATACATCATCGTTCCCATTTGAAGTTAGTTTCTTCGCATATATCAATTCATATTTTTGTGAGCTGTTGTGGAAATATACAAACTTTCATGTTAAAGTGTCAGGTTTAGAACGAATAGCAACTACTGTTTAGGCAGATATTCTTCAATATCTTGAATGTCCTGTGCAGATATACAATGTCAACCCGACAAGGTGGAAGAAAGTTGAAGGTACAATACAATCTCTCTAACCAAAGTATATACTAAACTAGCATTTTTAAAATATTTGCTATCATGGATGACAATTTGAAGTAAAAATCTCATTTTTTTTTTATTTTTGTTCTTGAGCTGTTGGAAATTGGGTTTAGCCAAGGCACCAGGATGCTGCTGATCAAGGATCTGAATACTGAACGATTATTCGCCATCGATCCTGTTCCGAGCTCCCAGACATCCATAAACCTGGCCCCATAGGATCACGGCTCCCGATCACCCCTAATCCACCTCCCCCGCCATCAGCCCAGGTCGGCGGGGGTTCATAGGAGGCTGAAGTTTGTACTTTAAAACTCGTCTCTGCTCATCACTCATTAATGCAACGGGTTGTTTGAACCAGTTGTATAGTTGATTACTTTCGCCCTAGTCTACGGATATGTTACAGTAGAGTGCGCCTTTATGAGTCGTGCCGCTAATTATGGTACCATTTGGAAGGAGGAACGGTAGGCGAGATGGCATTTCAATCTCAGCCAGCCACCCGCACAAGCCGACCCCTACCGTTGCGTTTCTCTCTTCTCCCCTGTATCTTCCAAGAAGCTTCGTGGCCCGTGCCAAACTATATTCCAATTTTGTGGATGAATTTGGCGAAGGCCGGTCTAATTGCATCTTCGACTTTGTTTTTATTTTATTCTTCTGATACGTAGGCCGGGGGGGCTTACCTCAGAAACATGTTACAGCTGGTGATGATGGAGAAAGCTCGAGTCCAGGAGAATTGATCGGAGAGAAAGGAGGGGACCAATATGCGATGAAATAGAAACTAGAAGTAACTAACGATTTTATGGTTGACTAACAATAAAAGCTAATAAACCATTAAAGTTTGATAAATCGAAACGCTATGTAAGAAATGCGATTTACAGGGTTGAAGCCAGGTTAGTTCCCATGTGTGATTTGCGTACAGATCCTACGCGTCCTCACGCCAGTCCGGCAGTCGGCGCACTAAGATCCTTTTCACACAATCGCATTCCTGGCCCCTGTTTGTCGGCTTTTTCCCTCTCCGCGGCCCACTCGAAGACACTATTCATGACTTTTTTTTTTTGTTTTCTTAATAGTGTCGGCCTCCATTTACTATTTACAGAGTTTATTGCTTCTACACTTTAGTCTTTAGCAGCTCGGGAAACTTGTAACGCGTTGGTCCTTTTTGGATGAAAATTTGAACTGGGAAGATGATGATTTCCAAGATCAAAGCTTGGGCAGAATAAACAAGTAAAGACTTACTTGCCAAAATTTGTAAGACGGAATTGAATTTCGCCTTGTTGTAAGATACACAAGGTACAACTGACCGAGCAAGACAATAAAGTCTCCAACTTTATGTACACCCCCAGGAACATCTGACTAAAAAAGAAATTTATGAACTGTGTGATTCTAGTTTTTAATCCACTAAGAGTCTAAGAAAATATCAAGGCTTCGCATCATCATATTCAGTGACTCGGGGATTTCGATTTTAGGAAGACACAAATTAAGCCGAGATTTCTTCCTTGGAAGAGGACTTTCCACCTCCTCATCACCGGAAATGAAGAAATTGGACCGGAGCTCCGGCGAGGCGGGAATGTTCAGATCAAAGTAGCGGAGGCTATGCTGTAACCACTCCTTCTGACGAGGTAAGAGCTCCACCGCTGTGTTGTTTCCATTTGCAGTGCAGCCCCCCCTTCGTAGTGGCAGCGCTTGTGGCCACCCGAGCCTGGCCAGTCGGAAAAGATTTATGGCAGATAAGAACACTCGGGATCGAGCCCCAAACCCCCCTGCGTCCGCCGGAAGGGGGCAGAATGTCTGTGGGGGGAAGTTGACTGATCTTCGCCGCCGGAGAGTTTTCTATGGCTGGCTTTGTGTCCACCCAAGGCCCTGATAGGAAGAACACGCTTCCACAACGGAGCACCTATAGCTCTGTTGCTTCCCCTCCAGTGGATATCACTGGAGAAAAGCTTCGCGTTTGGTGATAACCCGTGCGCCGCCGCGAGCGAGCATGATGAGGCAGAGCGCGAGATTCTCCTCCTCCGTGGTAGGTGGTCCAACCGCGGGTCGCTTCGGCGCTTAACGCTTGGTCCCATGCTCCGAGCGAGTTAAGAATAGAGTGTCGTCGAAGCGAAACAAAACCGAGGAGGCGCAGAGGGAGAATTGAGAGCTTGAAGCGCCATTCAAAATCTCAAGAAAGACGAATTGCCGCTCTGTGATTGAGAGTGGAAGAATAAAATGGTGGTATATAAAGGTTCGAGGAAGAGGAAGGTTTCGGACAAGTTTGAGAAAAGCCATACTTTGTGAGCCTGTTGAATCATAGTTAGAGAGAGAGAGACGAGCAGAGAGGTGGAACACAGTTTTGAATATTCTTGTGCCAGGGGCTGGAGTTGGATCTAGTCGGTCCATGCAGTTGGAAGATTATGAACTCCGAAACAAGTTGATGTTAATTCCATAACTCCCATCCACTCTCATCGCCAATTTCCTTAGTCAACTCTCTCACCGAACCCCTCACTCTTCCGATTGGGGGGCCCCCCCCCCCGCCGGCGGCCTTTTGCATTAGCGACCACCATTGTTGCCCATGGGATCACATTAGTTAGAGCGCTCTGACTGGCTACGGCTGAGTACATGAGGAGGTTTTCAATCCCCCTCGTGTGAGGTGGGCATCTATTCTCATCGTGAGTACGGCTAGCCCCTGTTGTTGGCCCCCCTACTTCGGCATGGCAAGGTGGTTTATCATTTTCCTTAGTGCATGATTTGTGCAACCAATTGAGACTCTCCGATGAACATTTGTATACACGGATTTAGTGAGAGCAGTAAACGTATAGTTTTGCAGAAACGCCCATGACAATTCACATTCCTTTGTGCCTCCATCTCCTTATGACCTGTCCGACCTACCCAAAATAATATCGGTTTCATTCTCACACCTTTCGGCCGATCCGACGACGACCATAAGAGAAACGTCCTCGGCATTTTGGCGTTTTTCAAAGACAAAAAAACTACATCTAAGTGGTGATAAACGTGTTGCTTTGGAAATTGTAAATTGGCCACTCTCACAGTTGGAGTGATGCTCTAAGTACTGATATCCTCACGTTTAAAATCTCATCTTCAATCAAACAAGATACAAAAAGTTTGCGTACTATGTCGTTTATGTCCAGATGATGTACTTGCTTATTCTCTCAAATCTACCCACCCAAGCTCGTATTGCCTCAATCGTTGCAAATGGCTACTGCCAAGCGAGGAATAAGACGGGGCCCTACCAGCGAATTGCACAAAAAGTAAGTAAAAAAAAAAAAAATGCCTAACACTACAAATTTGCCCATACTTAGTAAGAACGTCGAAGAAAACGAATAGAAGAATATTATGATTAACTAGACTAATTGTTTATTTTGTCCATAAGAGGGCATGCCCTATAACTCTAACATAAAAGCGCTTATTTAGTTATCCCCGTTTCTTTTGAGTTTCCAATAATTTTTTATTTATCAAAAGAATCCGAATCTAATTATTGTTAGGCATCATTAGGTAGGGGACGTTCCGTCAATATATGGGGAAAAATCTTATTTTAGTAATTAACATTAAATGTATACACCTATAACATGTACTTTACTAATGATTTAAAACGACGGCGTATCCCATGCAATGAAGTAGGTTTAACCATACCGGTGTATGTTAAATTCCGCTGTTGTTTCCTCCCTTGATGCTATCTTCTGGCTATTATTTACCCATTGGGGTGGGTTTTCATGACTTATTATTTATGGGGAGTGGGGACCGAAATCCTTGGCGCTGAAGACACACTCTCTCCACCCGTTAAGAGCGGTATCTGGCTCGCTCCTAACCGTCCCCGAGTGTTTCACGCGAGTCCGAAAGTAAAAATGTCGAATCCTTACGCCCAGAGGCGGCCAAGCAGTTGGAAACAGGTTTTCTCCAAAGTCGCAGGAAAACGTTTCCCAGAAATCCGCGACGCCAGTTTTCCTCACGCTTTTCCAAAATCTAATCCACTCTCTCTAGATTCTCTTAGACCACTACTCGCTTTCCCGCCAATCCGATGCCTTCTCGAGTACTAGTGCCGCCTAGTCCCCACTCGTCCTTCATTGGCTCCTTCGGAGAGTGGTTTTCCACCACAGCTTACGCTGGAAAATTTCGTTACTTACTTGCCCAAGAGAGGCCGTGTCGCCTGGTCTTGGAGCCGATGAGGTGGGATTCGATGCCGTGGAGTCCCTCAGAGAGTTGGGTCTTTGAGAACAGGGATCTGTCTCGATTACTCAAGTTTAAGCCCTAAAGAGTTTTGGATAGAAGGTGATTCTGAAATGGTTTACTTAAACTTGCTGGGATTTTATGTATTCATCATCTGCTTGTTGCATGCCATATTTTTTGTTTCTTTGTTGCGGTGATATGCTTTATTTTGAAGTTCGTTTTTTCTAAATCCTTATCTTTTCATTTATTTATCGGAATACGCTATTATGCAGGGCAAGCTATTCTTTTCTAACATCTTTTCCCCTCATTGCGAAGGAGAAACATTTCTACAAGGTCCGCGTAACAAGCATATGCTAGCTTGTATAACTGTATATGAGTTGAATTATCTCGTATAATGTCCTAAATCTTTTTCACTATACTCTTCTTACTTTTCCATCATTCCGCCATGGACACTTCCTTCATGCGTTTTCTGGATATCTTCCTAAATTCGGAAGCAGATGGTAGCTTTTCTCACATGGAGCCAAGAAAACAGTGGGCCTGGTATTGTTGGAGCCTTGGAACTAAGCCGACGCGTTTTTATGGTGTTATTCGCTGTAAGTGGTGTTTACTCAATTGGTGAGGTGTTAAATCCCAATAGATACAGG
>CM039505.1:1052023-1110510 GCA_022432975.1 Begonia masoniana | reverse complement strand
TAGTTAATCTTCGACGAAAATGGATTTGTAGCCTAAAAAGCTCAAACAAATCAACCAAACCACCAGCATTGGATAATATGTGTACGTTGTAGAGCTGGGGCTGTGTTCTCAACACCCAGAATAGTTGAAGATATTTCTGTATGGATTTAGAGATTATTGGTTTGGAGGGGTTGGTGGGTTCGGATTCCGGTTTCTCTTGTCTTTCTTCTTTTTCCGAAACGAAGCGCAGATTGTACGGATCCGACGGGTTTTTGAAGGAGGAGAGATCTTGCTCTGTTGATGGAGAATGGTGGAATTCGAAAATGGCGAAGACCGTCGATTTATCTGCATTCAGGGAAATAGAGAGAAGCCCATGGATGAGATCCGATTGTTGCTTCTCCGTCGACCAGAAACAAGAGCAAATGCTGATTTTTGCCTCTCCAAAATCAGACTCCTTGTTGGTGGAAAAGAGTTCTCAAAATGCTGCATTGCCTTACCCTCACCACAAGTCTTCTGCATTTAGTAGAAGCGAAGGTACACAGTTATAACTAAACTCAGACGATTGAACTTAAAAAAATAATTTTGAAACTTCCATGTTCATGGATGTACGGGACCTTTAAGACCAGAGCGTGGTTTTTAGTCTTTTTGCTGTTTTTTGAGTAGTTTGATGCTTTTACTGACTATTTGGTCTTCATTTTCCTCCCCAATCAAGGAAATAACATGCGTCTTGTCAACGAAAGAGTCGATTTCTGTTCTTTCTCTTTTGAGCGATTGGTGGCTCGTAACAGAAGCTGATGTTTTGATGCCTTTTGTGTTTCAGTCTATGGATGTGGAAGCTTCAATTATGGAGTCTCATCTAGTGCCTTGACAGGACTGAGAGGGCCACTTACTCAGTCTCAATGGATGGAGCTGGAGCACCAGGCTTTGATTTATAAATACATGACTTCTAATATTCCTGTTCCATCTCATCTCCTCCTCCCCATCAGAAAGGCCCTTCATTCTGCTGCTTTGTCTTGTTTTTCAGGCGGATCTCTCAAACCAAGTTCGTGTCTCTCTCTATAAGTACTCACAATCCGATCTGCTATGTTTTCTGGGAGAAGTTCGTATGTATTGATATTTCATTTACTGTCTTTGTTTTTAGTTGGATGGGGTTCTTTCCCAGTGGGATTTTCCAACAACGCCGATCCAGAACCGGGGAGATGCCGGCGGACCGATGGGAAGAAATGGCGGTGCTCGAGGGAGGCTGTCGGCGATCAGAAATACTGTGAGCGGCACATGAACAGAGGCCGTCACCGTTCAAGAAAGCCTGTGGAAGGCCTATCAGGCCATTCCGTTGCCGGAAATTCTATTGCCACAAACGGCGCCACTAAGCCGATTCCTTTCCTGCCGATTTTAGCAGTTGTTGCTGGCGGCGGATCGTCCAGTAGCCTCACTGTTACTGACCAATCGCTCAGGACTTGTCTATCTCAACCGTCTGTTCCCTCCCAAATAGACAGGTCATCGTCTTTGACTAGTTTATTTCCTCTTTTAAGCTTCAAGTCTTCAATACGTCCTCTGGTTTCGCTACTTGGTCTTCGTTTCCGGATTCATGTCTATTTTCTAGTCTGTTACTGTTAAAAATCAACAAAATCCTTGAATGTTTTTACTGATTTTTCAACGCATACACCGTGCCCATATCGACAACTCCTTGTCTCTCCACAGATCTGGCCTGACTATCAGGGTAATTTTGCAGGATACTCTCGAACAGAGAGAAGGTGAAAGCCGGTGATAAAACAGGAGGCGGATTAGGCCTCTCCATGGAATCTCCCACCCCTGACCTAAAATCGGAAGCAATTCCATTCTTAATTGAAAAACAGCAAATTTCATTTGAAGAATCAGAAAGATCAGGTTTCGGAGTAGTCTCCTCTGAGTCTCTCCTCAATCCTTGTCTAAAAGACTCCCAACATTCCCTCTGTCAATTCACGAACCCTACTAAAAACCAATGCAATCGAACCGCAATTTCATGGCCGGACCTCGAGTTCGAATCTGAAATCACGCAACTGACGATGTCCTCTGCATTTCCTGCAAGTGAGAAACTCTCTGCCCCTCCTGGACCGGATTCCACTCGAACGGATCTAGGAATCGGAAGGACTTGGGAAACTTCTATTGGCGGTCCTTTAGGAGAGGTTTTACATCAGACCAACAACAATGGAGCTGATTATTGGGATCGAAGCCCTCCATATGGGTCATCTCCTACTGGTGTTTTACAGAAGGCTGTGTTTAGCTCACTTTCCAACAGCAGTGGAGGGAATAGTTCAAGAGCTGACAAAGCCGGGACCTAGACGACGATCATCTTTTCAGCTTCATTTGTAATTTCTGTCTTTGATGAAGACGAATGATATGTGACTCAGTTTGTTCATAGCTAACGGGTTCCTCAATTTTCAGCTCCCCATTTGAAGATTTTATTTATGGGTAAAGTGCAATTTGATCCGTACAACTAAGTGAAATGAACAATTTATACTGTAAGGTAAAGTGCAATTTGGCCCCTACAATTAGGTGAAATGAACAATTTACACCGTAAACTTGAATAATATGCAAGAACAACCTTAATGTATTGATATCAATACATTAAGGTTGTTCTTGCCTATTATTCAAGTTTACAGTGTAAATTGCCCATTTCAGCTAGTTGTAGGGGCCAAATTGTACTTTACCCAAGTTTATGGTGTAAATTGCCCATTTCACCTAGTTGTAGGGGCCAAATTGCACTTTACCCTTTATTTATTTATTTCTGAATTTTATAATGACTTCTATTATTATTTTCTAATATAATTTTAAGAGTAACGTTACGTTTTCTCTTTTATTTTATTATATTAAAATAATACGGATTAAACAATGATTGATGCAATTGAAATATAATTAATATAATAAATTATAAGTATTTATTTATTACATTAATTGGATCAATATTATTTGATACGTCAACAAATATTTTGATAGAGTAAAAATAGTATTATTCTAATTTTAAATATGAATCTTAACAAAAAAAAAAAAGAAATATAAAGTAAAATATAGAATAATAAAAAAAATTTGATTTTGACCAATAAGAAAATTGGGTTATCCAAAACACTGTGTGGCCCACTTTGAAATATAAGCCCAAGATGCCAAGGCTCACAAGTAAGACCAGGTTCGGCCCATTAAAGAAGTAACCGTGAACAATGTAACAATAATGTAACTAGACTAGCTAGGTATTTGGTAAGGGCGGTTTATCTCCCTCTCTGGACGACATCCCTTAAACCCTAGAATGGGATGAAGAAGGATACTGAGAATGATCTGTTCGTATATTTGATTATTTATCAATCAGAAGACGTACTTCAAGTTCTTCACTGAACGTCTGCTCTCAAGCACTGTAAGTTTTTCGTTTGGGCTGAGAATTCTCTATTATGTTTGTTTTATGAGAAAATTTCCGGCTCCAATTAAAGGATTGTGACGTTGAACTGATATTAATTTAATTGTCTTTTCACTTTCAGAATTATATTCCTGAATTTGAATGTCCACAATTAGATTTTTTTTAGAAGCTATTAGAGCGAGGCAAGGAAAAATGTGGAAATGGCTTTGTTTTCCATTTTGTTTTCTATAGATTGACTACATCTATTTCCTGCTATATAATTTATGTAGTAAGAATTGAATTTGCTCTTCGAAGTTTATGTCTGATTGCTTCGTCATAACTTGTTTTCATTTGTAGCTTTCGTGGAAACTTGCTTTTGCGTAGAGATGGCAAATCATTCACAGTCGAGTGGTGCACAGGTGTCTGATTTCTTTCTCGTTGCTAGAAACTTACTATTCTGAATTTACGTTATTCTGAAAGAAGAAGAGGAGGGAGGGCGTAAATGCTTGTTGGTTTCTACTTGTACATTGTGTTTTTTTTCCTTTTAATTTTCCCTTAAGATTGTGTTTGTTTTCCTCTCATTCTACTATTTTCTCACTTCTTCTTCCTCACTTTTGCATACACACTATTTTTTTATGTTTTGTTGAAAATATTTGTATTTTCTATGAGAGATATAGGCAAGATTTCCTGATTCCGTTGAAAAAAATATACATTTTATCATTGATGGGTTTTTTTTTTTTGATGAGGAACAAGCCAATGAAAGTTATGGTTTTTTCCACTAATGGACTTCATATTTGGAGAGAAATTTTTGTTGGGAGTAGAAATTAGAAAATATTTACAAACCTGGAGTTAATCATATGTAACTTTATTGCTTAAGCATCCTCATTCCATTTTATTTGGATTTGGAATGGACTTTTATCCATGTTTATGGGAGATTATATCTTTTGCTTCACGGTGAGATATACTTACTTTGTTAATTGGAAAGAACTCTATATGATGACTTCACCTAATGATCTTTCTGCATCAGTTTCCACCCATTGTTCCATCACAAGGACAGGTGTTTATTCCATTAGCACCATCTACAGGCCAACAGTTTCAAAGTTTTCCGCATCAATATTCTCAAACGATGCAGCAGTTCCCTCTTAGACCAAGTCATCCAGGTTATGCTGCTGCAGCACCTTCTTCACAGGCATTGACGATGCCATTTGTTCAGGTTCCTCACAATCTCCAGTCACAGCAAAATGCTCCTCAATTTGCTAATAATATGTCCAGTGTACCAACTCCTGGATTGCCGTTCTTGTCATCATATACTGTAAGTTCCATTTCTTTTATGTTAGTTGTGAATTTGGACTTTTCAAAAGCAATGTTGCTTTATTTCACATTTTTATTTTGCATTATGCAAGTTTCTTTTAATAAAAATTTGATATTTATTTATTGCTTTCTCCTCAGTATGCTCAAACTCCTTTTGTACAACCAACAAACAATGCCAGTTATCAGCCGATATCGCAAATTCATGCCCCTGTTGGAGCTGTTGCTGGCCAATCTTGGTTCTCCTCTGGAGGTCAGAGTGGTGGACCTGTTGCAACAGTGGAGCAGGCAACCCAGCAAACATTAGTCAACCCTTCTACAAATCCGGTTTGACACCTGCCCTTCATACGGAGAAAATTTATTACATATTCTCTTATACTGTTCAACTCTAATTACGTGTTTTTTGTTATTCTCTAAGTGCATGCCGTTCATTTCCCCTCTTGTCCCATAAATACCAATCTTTAAGCTATTGGGATTTCCATGGATGACGTTTCATAAATTTTAAATTTTGTTATCAACGACTTTGCCTTACCTGTATGCATGAGAATATCACAAACATTTTGATTCCAACATATGTTGAGCTTCTAGTGGATCAATGTCACTGCTCTTTTCCTGCATCATTTGCCAAAAGAGAAAAAAGACTAATAAGTAGGTATCCAAACAAATATACTACTCAAGGCAAATGAAGAGAAAAACTGTTGATAAATAAAGGCCTTTTTTGGATCTTCACTTGATAGTTCCTTCTAACACATTTGAAGTTGTAAGTATTCTCTTCTTCAAAATGACAATTTTTAGCTAACAATGAAGAGTTTTTAATCACTGTGATACAGTGGACTGATGACTGTTGATGAAACACTTGTGTTTGACAAGTATATCATGACGAGATTTCAGCAGGCTCTTCGACAAATTTCGGGATGGTCTTGCTCGTTTGTCATATTTCTTCTTTTTTTTTTTTCTTTTGTTTTTGTTGCAAGATGTGGTTTTCAGTTTTGTACTTTCTTTGATCTGGTTGTCCAATGAAACTTATAATATTCCATATCCATGTCCTCCATATTTATGATGAGCATCCACGGTTGCTCATGTACGCTAGAAGAAAGAAGAGTTTGTTTAATAATTGATAGTTATTTTGATTATGTTGTGTGTAATTGTTGTTGGGAATTTATTATGGTTGTGGATTGTGTGGGGTATTTTGAGGCTCGTTGGGGGGACACAAAGGGTCATTGAGAATTTGGAAGGAAAGAAACAATTTTGGAAGAGAGCAGACCTCTCAAAAGTCTGCCGAAATTTTTCTTTGAGGTTGTTTCTATTTTCTCCTGCATTGGAATTGTTTGGTTGTTGGGTTTCGGTTTCAGTTTCATTCAAGTGTAAGACTTGTATGAATGTACAACATGTAAGTCTCAATGTTGTGCTTCCTCTTCTTTTTTTGTTTGTATACTTAGATTAGATATAACATGGTTTACAGATAGCTTTTTGAAAATTTGTAATATGTTGGAAAAATTTTAGGCTTTCTTAATATTTTCTCTCTTTTATCATTCAAGTTGCTTTATATTTCCAGTACCTTTGACTGTAATTAATTTGAGTTCTTACATCTTACTGTATCTCTTTTTTGGGATTTCAGACTGCTAATGTTCCTAATTTACAATCTTCATCTGATTGGCAAGAGCATGCATCTGCTGATGGAAGGAGGTGATCATTGTTTAAATGAATGAGTTCATTAGAGCTTAATCTAGACTTGCATAGTATTTCTTTAATGATATGATACTTCCTTTCTTGGTTTAGTCTATTTGTTACAAAACCCATCTGTTTACTTGATAGTTGGTGTTCCTTGTAATTGATATTTTGCCAGATACTATTACAACAAAAGGACCAAGCAATCAAGCTGGGAGAAGCCTTTAGAACTAATGACACCACTTGAGGTTAAACACATGACTTTTTTGGTGGCCATATGTCATTCTTTGGACTTGAAGTGTTTCTATACTTGTATATGCATAAACTCTACTCTTTTTCTTGGCTCTAGAAAATGTATCTAAATTATCAAAATTGTTTCAGAAGATGTTGCTATGTTGGCAATGGCAAACAGCGAATTCCCTGCTTAATTGAGGGGGAACATATAAGTGCTGTTCCTTTATACATTGTTTGTAGAATCTTGTCAGAAAATTTTTCTTCTTCTACAAGATTAAGTTACTGCACATACAGATTTTTGTTTGTTTGCATTGTATTGTGTTCTACTTATATATATATGGTTCAGTTACGATCTTGATCTTCATCAAATAATTTCTTTTGGAGTTGGTTAGTGTGATACTCGTTTGGTTTAATGCTTCATAAAAAATTACATAAAAATCTTAACTTTGCATTTCACATGATTTTTCGTTGATTGTGTTTGAAAATTCCTTTGAGAAGGATAGTGGAAAATGATTTTTGTAATTAGATTGTTCGGGGAAGGAGTGACACAAATATCTAGTATTTTTTTTAACACTTGCTTCAACAATAATAGTTTTGATACTACTTTTTAAACCACTAATGTTGCTGAGGTAATTCTTGTAAGATGTGTGTTCTTGTAGTTAAAATTCTGGACCTTGATCCTTTGAATTATGTTGTGTGCTGGACTTACTTTTAACTGATTAGCTTTATTGCTTCTTTCATTCGCATTCCTTAGTTATCGTGGGTAATTAGTATGTTCTCATTTGTTTATATTGTTTAAATATTGTTGTTCTCATCATGGATTGTTTTTTAACAGAGGGCAGATGCTTCAACTGTTTGGAAGGAATTTACTACTCCAGATGGAAGGAAGTTCGTTCTTTTTCCATTTTCTTTTGAATCATGAATCTATGTAATTTTTCATTTTTACACTTGAAGTATATTTTGATGCAACAATTCTATATTTCCATGTTGGAAATGGATTTTCAGGTACTATTACAACAAAGAGACAAAGGAATCTAAATGGGCAATGCCAGATGATTTAAAGGTTATACATCATGGTTTCTTACCATTCTCTTTTCTGTAACACATGAAAATTTATGCCTTCTAATATTTATTAAGACTTGCTTCAGACGGCTCGTGAACAGGCTCAACAAGAAGCTAGCCATGAGACACAATCAAATATGGATGAGATTTCACATGCTGCTTCCGCTGTTGAGGCTCCTGTAGATCAAATACCTACTGCTGCTATTTCTGTCAACTCCAAAGTTTCCACAACTCTGTCTGAAATGCCTCAAAGTTCAGTTGTTGAAACGCCTATTGTTACTGTATCCAATCCTCCGACAGTTGAATTGGGAACTGTTTCAAATGCACTGACAACTGCAACAAGTCAATCTCCAGTCACTAGCAACCAACCTCTTTCTGTTTCCAGTAGTACTGGTGCTCCTGCAACTTTGGTTATAGCCAACACAGAATCAGCGTATGGCCCACTGCTGCTGTTGCTGATTTGGCTACATTTTCCTTTTTTACCCTATAAGTTACAATGTGTCTTGGAGGATCACTGCCTTAATGCTTGTGAAATTTTACAGGACTCCTTCTGAAAGCCTAGCACCCGTAGATGTGAAGGATGATAAATCTTCTTTGGAGGATCTTGAGGTACTTTCTGGAAAAAAAATTAAACGAGTGTATATATGTATATATCGCATACGTATTTTGAGCTCTACTTGCAAAAGTATACCCAAGTCAAGTTTGTTGTTTTTTTAAATGGTTTGAATAAAATATGTTTGTTTGGAGTTTTTATTTAATCTTTTTTGTTAGGAATTGTATTAATGATTTTTTAGTTGGGTTTTGATTATCTAGTACATGTATACCTGTTTTAGAATGGATAATTTTCCTATGAAGATGAGAATCTATTTCCATAGACCAGTATGTGATCATTGTTTTTGTTTTCTGATGTAGTCGTGGTGTGTAATTGGTAGGAAACAAAGAAGGGAATTGGAGTGATTGACAAAGTCAATCTCTCAGAGGAAAAAGCTGTCGAGGATGAGCCATTGGTCTTTGCAAATAAGTTGGTACTGTGATAGAAAGTATTATGTACATCACTTTTTTTTTGGCCATGGGACGTTGAATTGCCCAATTTACTTGATCCTTTTGCTCTTTAGGAGGCAAAAAATGCATTCAAAATGCTTCTGGAATCTGTTAATGTTAAATCTGATTGGACTTGGGAACAGGTAGCTTTTTGTTAAGTTCAGTACACTGTCTTTCATTGTGTTTAAATGTATGTTTACTCGTTGAACGGGGTTGCCAGACGATGAAAGAGATAATCAATGACAGAAGATATGGTGCATTGAAAACGCCTGGTGAAAGGAAGCAAGCTTTCAATGAGGTAGTCAGCTTGTACGTTTTTTCTTTGCAATATACGAGAACAGTATATCTTATGGAATTTGGTTACTCTTTCTTTTTTAGTGTTTACAATTTTATGCATTTCTATCCCCCCAAATGGAAGTTAGATTATTTTGTATTGTGTCATTTTAGTACTTAGGTCAGAGAAGGAAATTGGATGCTGAAGAGAGACGCACGAGACAGAAAAGAGCCCGTGAAGAATTCACAAAGATGTTAGAAGTATGTAGAATGTGATTTATTCCTATTTCAAATTTGAAGATAGTGTTGTTTTTCCTATCATTTGATTAATTATTTTGGTATGATTTCTTTTCAGGAGTCTGAGGAGCTTACATCATCTATGAGATGGAGGTTTGCCTTTTTCTCTAGATTTCTCCTCTCTATTTTGTAGTTCTGGATATGATTTTTAATGATGTTTCAATTGGAACTTTTACCTTACAGTAAAGCTATTTCCCTATTTGAAAATGATGAACGGTTTAATGCTGTTGAACGAGCAAGAGATAGAGAAGACCTTTACGAGAGCTACATGGTGGAACTTGAGCGGAAGGTAATTGTGTTATACTCAAGCAACCATGTGATCTTTAGGTTGAAAATTTTATTTGGTATTCAATTTTTGAACACCTTTAAGTTACAATATGGATTAAATTTCACGGAAAAAGTTATATTTAGGTTGAAACACAAAACTGCTTTTTGTGTGGCAAGTTGTATTTCTGTTCTTACTTACAGTTTTGGACTATCTAGAGGCAGTTTATGGAATGAACTTATAAATTTACAAATTGGGAAATGAAAAAGTTTGATTCGAAAAAATTGTTGATAGATTAGTTTTTAGTTTCTATGAGTCTAATGTGTTTGTGGGCGGCTGTACAAATTTATAAACACAGGAGAAGGAAAAGGCAGCTGAAGAGCATAAGAAGAATATAGCTGAATACAGGAAATTTCTTGAGTCATGTGACTTTGTTAAGGTACAATTCTCTAAACTATACTGAACTACCACTTAATACTATGTCAGTAGTGAATATTTTATCATTGTTTAATGTGTGTGGGTGTTTTTGAAGGTTAACAGCCATTGGCGGAAAGTGCAAGATCGGTTAGAGGATGATGAAAAGACCTCATGTCTTGAAAAGCTTGATCGATTGCTTATTTTCCAGGTATATTTCTGCACTTAATGTCATTTGTTACACGTGATGAAGCTTCATGATGATTTTTGTTTTTACAGGACTATATCCGTGACCTGGAAAAGGAAGAGGATGACCACAAGAAGATACAGAAGGTTAGTGTTGCAATTATTGTATAATACTTATTATAGAAAGTAGTTGCTAAAGGAGGTTAGTGTTGCAATTATTGTATAATACTTATTAGAGAAGATAGTTGTTAAATAAAGATAGATTGAAAATTATGTAATGTTTTGAAAAAATTAATTTTTATTAGTTATAGTGGAAAGTTTTTGGGAGAAGTTAGAGTGAGTTGAGGGAGCTATTATAGATAAGAAAATAGAATGTGAAAGATTATGTTTTTATGACGTTGAAGAAAGTGTGTTGTAGATGATAGTTCTTGGACTAGGAGTAATTCAAATATGAAGTTAAGAACTACAGATTTGTGACTAATTATTAATTGTAAGATTGTTAAGGAAAAAATGTTGTTTATCTATCAATTACTTTCGCTACACAACAGTTAGTCCCTATTTGTATAATCAATTCTTATTTGAGATACTATATAAATCATTGTGAAAGATTATGTTTTTATGATGTTGAAGAAAGTGTGTTGTAGATGATAGTTCTTGGATTAGGAGTAATTCAAATCTGAAGTTTAGAACTACATATTTGTGGCTAGGTTATTAATTGTAAAATTATTAAGAAAAAAGTGTTGTTTATCTATCAATTACTTCCGCGGCACAAAATTTAGTCCCTATTTGTATAATCAATTCTTGTTTTAGCACTATATAATTGATTTTTTCCCTTTAAATATTAGGAGCAAATTAGAAGGGTTGAACGAAAAAATCGTGATGAGTTTCGCAGGCTCATGGAGGATCACATTACTTCTGGGTTTCTAACCGGCAAAACTCTCTGGCGCGATTACTGTTTGAAGGTACTCAGCTTGTTCCAATTATTTTTTTTCCAGGAAAACAAGTAGAGTCCTTTCATAATCCTGTATGTATTCCCTTGCTCTTTTTTCTTGTTCTCTAGGTCAAGGACTTACCTCAATATCTGTCGCTTGCTTCTAATATGTCTGGTTCCACGCCGAGAGATTTGTTTGAAGATGTGGCTGAAGAATTAGAAAAGCAGGTGATGATTCATTAGTTACATTGTGTACATGTTACCTTTTACTTTCAAGGCAGGCTATAGTCGGTATCTGCTTCTTGTCTTTGGACAAATACGGTTTTGAAATTTTAGTTGGATTGATTTTGGCCAATGGTTACTGTTATTGGAAACTGTGAGCAGTGGGGCTCTAGATCTATAGATTTTAATCTGACCAAAATATGCAAGATATTTTTCTTCTCCCTCCCTTCCTCACTGTGAACAAAATGGAAAACTTTATCAGACCAAATTGTTGCTATATTCCTAAAATGTCTGATGCAAAAATTTCAGCTTTAAATAATCCATCATATATTATTTTTTATCTCTGCTTGAAAAAGCTGAATTACTTGAAATCTCACTTTTGTTTTTCCTTTTCATGACAGTATCACGAGGAAAAGGCCCAAATCAAAGATATTATAAAATCAAGCAAGGTAAAATTAAACTCCTTTTGCTGGTCGCTTTGCAATTATTTTTATCACCAAAACATTGGATTTCCAAATTTTGATCATATTTCCCAGATTACCATGACATCAGCGTGGACATTTGAAGAGTTCAAGGCTGCTGTTAGAGAAAATGCTGGTTCTCTTGCAGTATCAGATATTAATTTTGAGGTACTTTATTTTTCCATGTTTCAGTCTAAATAAACTATATTTATCTAAGAAATGGCACCTTGCTGGTATTAAAGCTCTTTTATTGAAGTTGTTCATGTTCAAGATTTTTATTTTTGTTTTCATGTTATTTTTTACAGTCTGTTTCTGAATGATTAGTTTTTGCTCATCTCGCATGAGCATAGATTCCTGCTCATCTCTCATGAGTATAGTTTTTATAAGCTGTGTTTCCAATTAGTTGCTGTCATTTGCGTGTATTTTTTTTATCTTTATTTCTTGATGTGAATAGTTTTGCTCATCTATTGGAGTTATTAGCATACTGTTTTTGGTATTCATTTCTTGAATATGACCATTTGTCATTCCTTATACCACAACTCAACAAAGAAAGGGGCAGAATTGAAGTTGTCCTAGTGGAACATGTAGTTGTTTCTTCCATCAATTCAATATGGCCGGGGTGTTGGAACTGTTGTCTGAAAACCAAATCATAGATCTTGAATTAATCTGCTGGACTTTCGGCCTTTTGGTGTAATCTTGTATTGACTGCTGTCTTGCTCATGATTACTGGAAACTCTTGATGAAGTAATATGGTCCTTATATCATGAGTTTTGCTCTTCTCTTTTATAGCTCAGTTTTTGTATATAGATACAGAATGTTGATTTATTCTCTACTACCACATGGCTGCTTGCATCTAAACTATTGGTTTGGCAAGAACCATTTTATGTTGGTAGGATTATGATTTAACTGTCAATGCTATTTTTCACCTTCATTCTATCTTGTTTATCATTTCAAAGTACACAAACTGGTGAGTCGTGATTTTTCTGTTAAGATCACTCTCCTGTGTATTTTTTAGTTGGCTTCATAACAATTGATTTAGCCCCTGATGTCCATTTATTGAATTACCAAGATTTATTAACATGTGTATACTTTGTTGAAGCTTGTATATGAAGAGTTTCTAGGAAGAGTCAAAGAGAAGGAAGAGAAAGAAGCTAAAAGGCGCCAGCGACTGGCTGATGACTTCACCAAGCTGCTGCATACGTTCAAGGTAATGCTATATTAGTTTGATGAGGAACACAAACATCTCATTCTTGGGGCTTGAGGTTGAAGTATCATGACCATGCCAAAATCTCTAATTATTGTACCTCCTTTTAGGAAATAACTGTATCTTCCATTTGGGAGGACTGCAAAGAACTTTTTGAAGAAAGCCAAGAGTACAGGTAACTGTTATTTTCCACCTCAAGAAAAATAATGTAAAAACATTTTGTTCTTTTTGTTGGCTAGTGTCCATTCTCTTCTCTCTATATATCTTCTCTTACACATTGTTCAGATCAATTGGGGAAGAAACCTTTGGGAGGGAGATTTTTTATGAATATATTATATTCCTACAAGAAAAGGCAAAAGAGAAAGAACGCAAGCGGGAGGAAGAGATGGTATTTAATCTTTCTCTTAGGTTCTTAAAGTTGGATTATTATTTGAGCAATCATATGATTGTAAAATTTAGGAAAGTTGTATGTAAAGTTTTGGTAGAATAGATTATTTCAAAAAATTGATTTTCTTCTTTGATTTTATTGTCCACAAATATTAGAGAAATGACAAATTATGGCTTGGTTCTAATTTCAGTGACATAATAAACGTATTTTTTTATATGTAATTCTAAAATATTTCTGGCTCTGTATTTCTTGGTTAGACATTATTACTGTGTTTTATATGATCCAAAAATCTTACAGGCTAAGAAAGGAAAAGAAAGAGAGGAGAAAGAGAAAAGAAAGGAAAAAGAGCGGAAGGAGAAGGAGAGAGGAGATCGCGAAAAGGACAGGAGCCGATCTAAGAAGGAGGGAACTGATGATGAAGCTATGGATGTGATAGATGATCATAAAGAAGATAAGAAAAGGGACAGAGACAAGGATAGGAAACACCGGAAGCGGCATCATAGTGCAACAGATGATGGAGACTCTGATAGGGATGAGAAAGAGGAACCTAAGAAATCACGCAAACATAGTAGTGACCGAAAAAAATCAAAGAAGGCATGTAAATTTATTTTATCATATGTTGTTAACTTCAAACATTTTTTTGATCACAGAGTTGCTGATATTGTGATGTGTCTTAGCAGCATGCATACACCCCCGAATCAGACAGTGAAGGTTGGGATAGAAGACATCGGAGACATCACCGAGAAACTTCTCGTAGGAATGGAGGATATGAGGAACTTGAGGATGGTGAGCTTGGTGAGCTTGGTGAAGATGGGGAAATCCAGTAATATCTGCGTTGGGATCTTTTACTGAAATGTTTGTGTAACCAACCTCCTTATTCTACTATGCTTTAAGAGCTACTGCTGTGAGAAACAGCTGTCCAGAAGTATTATGGAACCCAGAGGTAAATGAAGTGTTGTATTATGGATTTAGATGAAGAATGTGTGGTAGCTGTGATGTTCAATTGGTCTAATCTCGTTTACTTTTGTTGAGTCTTTGGAATCTTCAGAAGTTTTTTTTTTCTGCCATGAATAGTGATGTAGAAGAGGCCTATATGGGAGCCATATATTTATATTTTTTTATCGAAAGTTCTTTGTCCAAACTTGTGCAAGTTCTGCGATAGAGTGGAAGTTTTGATTCCAAAACTTGAAACAGGAGAAACATTTGTGTCAAAATCACGTGACTGAGCCTTCAGAACTTTGACTGATTTTTGTTTTGTTGCTGTTATGGTGGAGTTGTCCAACCTATTAACTTGAAATATACTTTTTAAGAATCATTCTTCAGAGGTTTAATTATTGATTATTGAATGATTAACTCGGCCATGTTCTCTCATTCGTTTGGCGATGTATTTGCAGATTTCTAATGTATTTCGAGGTATCAGTGTTTGCTACTTGTGATGCAGGAATGTAGCTGAAATTTTTAAAAGGAGAGGAATGAATGACTGATTACGCTTGGCTCTCTCAGTAAAGACCTGAAAATGTATGTATTTTTTCTCTGCTTTGTATCTCCATATCTGTATTTAGCATGATGCTGAACTTTAAAAAAATAGATATACTTGAAGAAGCAATGAAATTTGCCATTCTGCTGTATTCAGCAACATGAAACCCCATCCATTTCTTCTATAGAAAGTTGAAATCACTCTATTCTTCTGCTGAATCTAATTTCAATAATTTTGAAATGTTTGTTCTACTATCTCAATGTTTTTGCTTTCTCAAATATAATCGTCCCAAATTATTCAGACCCAAACACTCTATCCATTTTGTGATGACCCGGATGTGTAAGTATGTGTACGATAGCTGCACGAACCGAAACCCAGATGACAGTACGTCCGCGCGGGCGAACCGGAAGGTGACAGGTCGTAAAAAGGGGGTCGTCACAATCGCACATCGCTTGGGGAAGTATGTGGAAATGAAACATATGTAAAGAGACCCTCCCAAGATAGTAAGACGCGTTTTGGAGCACAATTGGCAACGGATCCCATAAGAACTCCGAAATTAAAAGTGTTTCGACGAGAGTAGTACCAGGTTGGGTGACCAACTAGGAAGTCCTCGCCAAACAAAGCCGTGAGGGGAGGATATTGAGCTACGGCCCAATCCCCGGAGCGGACAATATCTTGCTGGAAAAAGGGGTCGTTACAAATGGTATCAGAGCCTGTACCCAACTGGAAATGTGGCCAACGAGGACGTTGGTCCCCCGAGGGTGGGTGATTGCGATGACCCGAATATGAACGTATGTATACGACTGCGGGGCAAACCTCGGGACCTAAGCCGAGTGTAGGCGAATCCCGAACTCGAGTATAGGTAAATCCCGGGTCGTAAAGACGGGGTTGTCACAATCCCACATCGCTTGGGGAAGTACATAGAAATGAAACATATGTAAGAGATCCCTCCCAACATAGCAAGACGCGTTTTGGAGCACAATTGACAACGGATCCCATAAGAACTCTGAAGTTAAAAGTGCTTCGGCGAGAGCAATTCCAGGTTGGGTGACCTTTCGGGAAGTGCTCGCCAAACAAAGCCATGAAGGGAGAATATTGGGTTACGGCCCAATCCCCAGAGTGGACAATATCTTGCTAGGAAAAGGGGTCGTTACAAATAGTATCAGAGCCTGTACCCAACGGGAAATGTGGCCAACGAGAACGTTGAGCCCCCGAGGGGGGGTGATTGTGAAGACCCGAATGTGAACGTATGTGTACGACTGCAGGGCAAACCTCGGGACCTAAGTCGAGTGTAGGCGAATCCCGGACTTGAGTATAGGTAAATCCCGGGTCGTAAAGAATGAGGTTGTCACAATCCCACATCGCTTGGGGAAGTACATGGAAATGAAACATATGTAAGAGATCCCTCCCAAGATAGCAAGACGCGTTTTGGAGCACAATTCACAACGGATCCCATAAGAATTCCGAAATTAAAAGTGTTTCGGCGAGAGCAATTCCAGGTTGGATGACCTTCTGGGAAGTTCTCGCCAAACAAAGCCGTGAGGGGAGGATATTGGGCTGCGGCCTAATCCCCAGAGCGGATAATATTTTGATGGGAAGAGGGGTCGTTACACATTTGACCTTGGATTCTGCTACCTCTCAGTCAAAAAAAAAGTTACAAGGCCCAGCACGCACTAACATAACTGCACTTTCTTGACATAGCTGTAACTTTTCTTGTCAGGGAGAAAGTACACCGTCTTCTAGTGCCTTTTCTCTCAGTTTCATTCGTTAGGGATGTTAGTTTGTGTTTTTGAAGTTAGATAACTTCATAGATGGCACAACTAGCTCAATTGCATACATCTTTGCATGCATCTTCTTTGGTTACTAGGACTGACATTGAAGGTTTTGGTATACCAAATGGTTTGAACACAATGGGTTGTAAGCTTTCTTAAAAGTAGTTGAAATATTCAGGGAAAAATTGCAGAATTTGGAAGGAATGTAATCTCCATGCTACTAATCTACTTCCAGCTTTTACCTGAATCTCTTAGTTCAAGTGGCAACAATATACTAACTCAGAGTATAGTCTAATGATGAGTTATGCCTAATCATTATCATACTTGATGACTACAAAGCCGATCTATAAGTGTAAGATTACAGATGGGGTATCTATTGGAGTTGCTTGACTTCATCTTCTTCTTCATACCTTGAGACAGGACTCATGTTTTTCGCTCAAAGATAAAATTATTAAAACTTACTGTAAACTAGTCAATAGTTTAATTGTAAAGAGTTGCGCAAATTATGAAACATAATGTGTTTTGAGAAAATTTTAACACGCTAAACAACTTAAAACTGGTGTTTTCCTAAAAGAACAAGGTCTACTTTTCTCTTTTTTGGGACAAGAGTACTTAATTTATGAAAAACAATGTTTGAATATATTAAAAAATAATGATTATATATTAAAAACAAAACATGCTTATGAATTATGAAATAGGAGTATAGAATAGAAACTCATCTTTGAATTCGGTTTATATTTTCAAGCTTTTTTGTTTGTCGGCAATTGGTCTCTCTTATCCAACAATATGATGTAGATATATAGATATTCCATCTATACTCTCTCTTTCTTCATTTACTTGGTAACTCAGTTGCACCAAACATTTGACTGATACATGCATGTGCTTGCGCTTTTTAACACGTTTCTTTCGTTTGTTTCAAAGTTGCTTCGATTGTCTGGTTGGATAAGTGAAATGTACAGTGCTGCTCGCGTTCAAAACCTTGATTCCCCGGCAAAACTTAATGCCGTAAAATTCATGATCGATCCAACTGCGAGAAGCATCTGCTTTGTAAGAGCTTTGAGAGAGAGAGAGAGAGAGAGAGAGAGAGAGAGAGATGTTCAAGAGTTTTGTTTTGTTTAATGATAATGCTTCGAGTAAAGATGAGTAAGTCTGGCCAAGAGAGCTAAATATTCAGATCTCAACAGCTTATTTTCTTTCAATATTACACCGTAGTTATGTACTACATAACCCATTCTGGTTTTCATCTCTTGGTTCTTCACTTCCAACCCCTTCGCTTCCTCCGTCAACCTCTCCAAATGCCTCTTCTTTCTCCACCGGGACCTCCTCGCCGACTCCTTGTTTGATATCATGCGCTGGCGTTTCCTCTCGTAGTTATCGACCGAGCTCCAAGTCAGGTTCGATCCTTGCGAACCGGACTGCTCTCCTACTTGGAACAGAGACAAAAGCTCCTGAATTTCGGCGGCTGTGAATTCAGATTCACGAACCGGGTACGAAAACCCACCCGTTTCTTGCGCATACAACATCTAAAGGACTGAGCTTGGCGAGTGGAAAAGAGGGGGAAAGGGAAGGAACGAAGTGCAGAATGCTGGTATTTATGGAGGAGATGGAGGGGCACGTGGGGCCTCCGCAAACGAAGAGTCAGAAGAATCAAGACAAGTTTGTGGAAGAAAAAAAAAAAAAGAAGATACCAGTGATCAGCGACCAGTTGCAGTGGATTTGTGGGAGTGGGGGCAATCACAGAAAGATTAGGTTAACTTAATCTACGAAGAATCTAACTAAAACCATAAACTATTATATAATGTCCAAGAGATATATACAGAGAAAAAGATTATGAAAACTACGTCGAGACAGATCGCACCATTATTCTTTTTCTGAAATGTATCGTCATCTTTGCTTCGATCCAGACAGACTTCATCGTTAGAACATGATAACAATGATGATCATATATTTCTTCAAAACTTCCGCGTACTCATATTCCTTCTCAACCATGGTGAGCTGCTCTGTCGTTTAAATGTTTTTTTTTTTTTCTGTGTAACTGCTACGACGTTGTAGTTTTCTTCGAAAACGAAGAATCACAGTCTACTCAGACTCAGCCATGGAAGAAACGAGCCGAAAGCTCTAGTGGAGGATAACATGAAATTCGTTCTTTTGATTTTTTTAGCAATTTTAAAGTGAACACGCCCACTTAATCGTTCTCATGTGCATGTGCTGCCATTGATTTTATTCTAAATCACTCTCTTAACTTTTAATTTGTTATTATCTTAATCGGACGGTGACTAATCAGTCGCGTATAAAAGACGAAGTTCAATGTTTTAATTAATTTATTAATTAAAAAATAATAATCTTTTTATAAAAATTAAAATAAAATATGCATTTTCGAATTACATTAATTTCGAGTGTCTTAGGATTCCCATGTAGAGGTTAAGAACGTTGGACAAAGAAGTCAACATTACATGATTATGATCCCCAGATCGACAGCAACATCATTCACAACTTGTTTTTTCAATTCCTTAAAAGTGGCTTTCATCTCTTTTTATGTTTTTTCATTTTCAAAATCAACAAATTTAGCTTGAAAATAATTCATATGAACTGTTCACCGAATCTCTAATTCTCAGCCAACCAGTTGATTTTAGGAAACTAAAGAGGAATTGCAGAATAGATTTGAAAAACAGTTTCATATTATGAAGTGCATAGCCGAATGGATTTCACAAACCAAGAAGAAATGAACAATCTTGGATTATAGAAAAGCTGTTTTACCTTCTTTAATGGATTCGCGTTTCTATCCTTTGTTGGTCTTCCTCCGAATTAAAGCTCCGGCACTGCAGCTTCCGTCGAGCCCGATATTCCCACTGTTGAGAATCAAAGGAAGCTCAGTTGTTTCATCGCTATCATCTTCAGTAGAAATACGTATACAGGAGCAGCGATCCAGAGAAGCAAAAAAGGCAGTAGATAAACCATTCATGAGCCAAGTTCCCACCCCATCAAGCTTTTTACAAGTCGACGAGCCATGGCTAGGCGTGGCCCGGATCCTGGGCTCGACAGAACTTGGTCTGACTGTGAAGAAACTGGTGCAACTGATGGTACTCGCCCCCATGATCTTAAAGAAGAAGCTCCAAGTTGAAGTTTGCCTGAGAGAAGAGACGGGGGTTTACGAACTTCAACCTGTCTGGATGTCTGTTAAGGATTATAATCATGGTGAATTCCTATAAATGCTCCCAAGCAACCATTATTGATAAAAGTAAACAACAAATAAGCTAATTTCTCCATTTCATTTATCAAAATGGGAAACCATTTATCTTTTGCTTTGTTTCTCTCTTGTAAATGCTAGATTTGGTAAAAGTATGAAGTTTGTAGAAACAATTTCTTCATCTGAAAGTCAGGAACAAAACCCGGACCAGATCTTGAACAGAGTAGTCAAAAAATGAAATGAAATCAAACAAAATTGTCAAATTATGCAGCTTAAAAACAAACCAACATGGCTACCTGATGAGTAAAGGAGCAAAGACGATGGAAGACAACAATAATGGTATACATATACAATAATATAACGTTAATGGAGATGAGAGAGGAAGAGAGAGTAGGAAGGGAGGGCTTCAAATTTTATAGTTGAAAAGAAAAAGGAAGGCAATGATGAGACCCAAGAGTTGAATTCTGTCTCATCATGAATGCAGCCACACTGACCCACCACCTCTTTTCTCTGCTTAAAAAATAAATCATTCAACGAGTAATAATTTCCTAACACATGAACATGAGTAGATATACAGACACAGAAAAATTCACAACCCTCAAAATCATGAAAGCAACTCATACCAAAATCCCAACTCAGGAGAGACGCATATCATGATTCATGCCTTGCCAAAATGACAGTAAAGCTACCACTGGTCTGGTTTTGCCCTGTGTATAATATTTTGCCTCTTCGGCACTTCTTTCTGACATGAATCAGAAGTAGAGCCTTCTGTTTCTTTATGATTCCAATTTCCACCACCATGGGAGCTGCTCCAACAAGACAAGGAAAAGAGAAAAGAGACCTTCCAGAAGATAATCGTTTATTAATGTAAGGCTTCCACCCTCTGTGGTCATTACAATTCGAAAATGGAGTAGGACAGATACAAATATTATGCAGGCAGGAAGACCCTGGTGCTACACAGAAGATGCAAATACAATGCAATACATATCATAACGATGACAGAAGACTTTGCCCCAAAATATCGAACGACTTCCAGTCCCCTATCGACAAACTCCTCCTGGACTACAGACACACTTCTTTTGAAACCATCCATTAGCTTCCATGACAAAAATTCGACAACAGATTTTGTT
The DNA here is from genome assembly GCA_022432975.1 of Begonia masoniana. Lineage (NCBI taxonomy): Eukaryota > Viridiplantae > Streptophyta > Magnoliopsida > Cucurbitales > Begoniaceae > Begonia > Begonia masoniana. The sequence goes on along the minus strand of CM039505.1, from coordinate 1,089,647 downwards.
GTCTCAAATGTCACTCTACCAGTCAAATCAAGCACAAACTTGCGATTGCTGGGAACTGCTAATGTTGAAGAGACCTGGCCGACCCACCCATTTTTCTCAACCTCATTACTTGAGTTTCCTTCAATCAGCTGCTTTGAATATGCATCTAGTTCTAAATTTTTGTCTACTATAGCCTTGTTTGATCTTTCACTTTGCTCCAAAATTGAATGCGAAAGTGCTGAACTAGAGTTTGAGCTACATTCTGAACGTGTCAATACCTTGTGAGATGTTTTCACGAGGGTTTCCACGGCTCCATTGCAAATAGTGGCAAGAAAGTCCTCCACTTTGCTCTGATGCTGCGGATTGGTCAATCCAGTGAACAGTTGGTCATAGGTGTTGACTTCCATAGTCTTTTCGAGATACACGGCAACAGCAGTGCTAACAAAAACTTGAATGCAATCTGCTACCAAGGTTTTGCATCGATGATCCAGAACCAGATTTAACCATCCTGGCACATCTGACAAATTTGACCCAGATTGAGAAATGTTCGCCTTTGGATATACATTTGAATCATTAACAGAACCAGCACCAGAGAAGAAACCCATCACCAGATTCTTGGCAAAGCTTCCAACCACAACCGATATGAAACCACTCCCAGCTGCAGAGAAAAGTCTGTCTAAGACCGTATCAGAAAAGCTCGAATCCATCGACTTAGTCTTGACTTCGTCCTCGTATTTCGTCCCATCTTTATACCCTCTCAATAAACCAACTGTCAATGCCTCGGTAACCTTTACCAAAGACTCCGAGAACTCCTCCGATTTCGCAATTTTGGAAAGTTGCTTCAAGCTATTGGGAATTTCATCCGAATCAGATTTTAAAAACTTCCTCAAATCCTTGCCAACCACTCCAACGGTGTCTGAAGAATCAGCGACCATTTCGGCCACAGCAACGAGTGCTCCAAATAGCTTCATCAGCCTATTCCTCTTTTTCACCACAGATGGTAAATTATAGACCTTGTAAATACCATATCCAGAAGCTCCAAACACGGCGAGAAGAATAATCCATTTCTTTCTTCTCCGAGAGAAACTCAATCCCTTCTCCACCAATTTCAAATCCATAACGAGACTCAAAGCAGAAGAAAACAATCACCCTTAGAGCTCACAACTAAAAAAAACACATGAGGTTTGAATATTAAAAAAGATTCAAAAAATCCAGACCTTCAATAATTGAGAAGGAATGGGGTGGATGGACATGACAACAAGGTTCCGACAATCGAGATGATTCGCAGCATCTTGCAGCTACGTGAATGGAAGTTGCAGCAGGAGATGAGATCGAATCTGGGGAATTTCAATTCGTTTTCATAGACAGGAAATTAATAGGAAGAGAGAGACCGAGTAGGCTAAGACAGAGAAAGAGAGAGACTAGAAGCTGAGCACGGAATCTTATTAGAAATTTAGAATACCTACTTAATCACAGGATCTTCGACGCTTCAGTGAAAATACAATACATTTTCGAGGAAATTAAGGTGTTTTCTGTTTGGTAAGTCGAATACTCTATTCCCACCCTGCTAATAATAAATTAACTCTAAACAAACGCTTCAATTAATCTTTTATATAAAAAAGTCAATTAGTAATTTTGACTATGATTGGTCGTTGACTAATCTCTTGTGAACGACCCATCATTGAAAACAATTAGCCAAACTTAAACATGTTATTTGAGAAGATTAAAATGAAATTACAGAGACGAGATCAAAACAAGATTATGATAATATCATGTAAGCATAGAAAAATGAATTTGCGTATACGTGTATGCATAGCGTGGCTATGGGAACATGAATAAGAATAATAAATGAAATCTATATGCTCTTCTTCCTTGCGGAACCAATACATATATATAACGTTGCTAGTCATACTTATTACACAAATAATCAAACGAATCATTGCCCAAATCTAACTTGAAGGCCCCTTCATTTTTACACAATGTCTCTTCAATGGCCGGCCATCTTCCTACTGCTTCAGCAAACAAGCCTGTGAAATTGGACGACTGGCAGCCTCGACATCTGGTTTTATAGCCTTCGACACACTGAACATTGCTTCACCACAACTATCATACAGCATTAATCGGTTTGTTGCCTCCAGTTCATCTTTATTCGAGACATTTTTTGGTTTTCATGGGTACAATCACATCATCATTCTCCAGATCACTGAAAGATATATCTTCTTCATTCCCCAGAGGAATTATAGTTCCACTATATCCACCTAACTCTGAATCTTCCTCAGGCCACTCGTCGTCATAATCCTCAACCATTTCTTTAGAAGACCGACAGAGTGCAATGTTCTTATTCTCTGTCTTGATGACAGGCCTTTCTACAATAACAGACTTGTCAACAAAATGAATCTCATCACTTTCAACCTGATTTTTCTCAATCTCATAATTTGCTGCTGCGGATGATGGTCTTAATATCATGTCTTCTGAGCGAGTGTAATTGGAAGACAAGGGACCGTAATCGTCACACAGACTGCGAGGGCTGTCCTTGGAATAAGAAGTGCTCCGACCGTACCAGTTAAATTCTTGCTTGGTCTGCTTTTGTAACTCCAGCATCCACATGGCTCTGGCTGCAACTACCTGTAACCAGTAACTTAAGCTCTTATTAAAATAAAATAGACTTGCCTTCTCCGGGGCTAAATTAAATTTTCCATAATTCAAACGATTGCCAGTTTCTGTGTTGCAACTACTACCAGAATGTATTTGGTTTGATGCTATTGTTCGCAGCCCAGATCAAATTTAGGATGGTACGAAGGAATTAATTCATCTTTCTCCATTTTCTACAACATGTTGTATTTGGCATGAAGACATTTCAAGATTTAAGGTCTTAAAGGTAATGTTAATCCTTCTTATAGAAGCAAGATTTTCACGCAGCACTGCAAATTTAAACCAATTGCGATCTTAGGTATGCAGCAATGTAGACAAATTTAATAGATTCTCCCGTGCATCAATAGAGTAGATTTGCATTGTGCCACTGACAGGTTAAAATTCATCTATGCAGTGAACTCCATTCTTCAGAGTTTTAAAATCAAATACCGGGTAAAAAGGGCCAGGAAGGTGCAAACAACGTGCAATTTCAAGCAAGCATACATGGAATGTAGAAAAATAAACAAAATTAAATCTGATTTTTCACAAGCTCAAACTGAAATCTGACAATTCAAAGCTCTGGTGATAGCATCACTAGTCGACTAGTCCATCACTAATGGACATAATTGTGGCATACTGACAATTTAACTCAACTACGATTCAATTCCAGAACAAGTAAATCAGTTTAATACTGCAGCTACAAAATGTTACCTGAAATTTTTTCAGGGACGCTTAATGTTTTAAAAAGCTTTTTCTAGAAAACATACTGCTGAAATTTTCAACCAAACAAATAATAAACAACATTTTGCAGAACCAGGAACAGGGTGATTAACCTGGGGAGTAGACAAAGTCTCAGCATCATGTTTATTGAGTCTTGAAAGCAGGAGAACAAAATACACTTTCCAAAAGTAGCTCTCACTCATATGGCAAGGACAAAGCTCAATTCTGAGAGCAGCTAACCTTGGAGCAAGGCGCTCAATGGTGAAAGTATGTCCTCTTTGGGCATCAGACAACTCAAAATCTAAAACAAGAGGAACTAACATCAATATGAATTTATTATTAAATGATTATAATACAGAAATAAATAATCTAGAAAATTCAAAACCATTATTTTAATTAATATATCATTTCATTTGCAATTGTTAAAGAATGCAGATAGTTTTAACGGTTACAGTCATCAGTTTTAACTATCAATTCTTATGAAATATGAAAATCTTAAGTATAGACAATCATGTTTCCCAGGATAGTTTTAACAGTTAGAGTCATCAGTTTTAACAATTTAATTCTTATGAAAATCGGAAGTATAATCAACCATGTCTCCCAGTGTACTACAATTGAAAAGTTTTTTGTTACATATACTGAATATTAAGGAACGTTTATTGCTTAAAACTCAGGCATTATAGTCTCATAATAAAATAAATGAGCAAAAATAAACAGAGACATTGGTCAAGTACCATCCAAAACTGTAAGTTCAACCCAAGAATGGAATGGAAGATTGATGTTTGAGAAGAAGAAAATGAAAGTCTGCTACTAAATGAATGGCACAAAGTTGCTGTTCTGGTCCATTATGACAAGTGATGAAAATACCGAAACAAAAAACGCATATGTGCCGGCCAATATCATCAATACATGCAAATATCAATATTCACAACAGAGCTTGTTAACATGCAGCTGTTCCTAATAAACGCAAGGTGAATGAGAAGAATAGGTCTAAACAAAGTGCAGAAAGTTCAAACTACAGTGCCATATATCAGACCAATTTAATACACTTGAATAATAAAATGATGTGAGCGCTAGGTTAATCTTTTAAAAGAGGCGCGCTGGTTCAAAGCATTCCTGAATGTTTTAATTACTCTATGGCGGGTGTTAAGCGATAAGAACAAGTATGAAAGAACATTGAAAATGATCTGTAAATGGTTTTACCGTCAATGTTGAAACGCTGACAACAATGTTATCACTCTCCTAAAATTAATGGTAAATTTTCTAATATTAGCAGGAAATCTTTTGAGACTTGTTTCATAAAATTCAACAGGAGATGAACGTACATACCGTCGGTGTCTTCCTCTTCGTCAATAGGAAAATCCAACCAAGTCTCAGGATGCATTGCGATATTGCTAGCAAATGTCAACGCCTCGTCTGTTATTCCAACCGCATCCTCCCAATAATCTTCAAACTCCTCATCTTCTCCTTCCACCTCCTCCAACCTATCGTAATTCAAATCCATTTGCGACACATCGGCCAGATCAGACGGGTTCACTTCGCGTTCCACGGTGATGGATTGATCCGACTCAAATTGGTCCCGATCGGAGTCCGATAGATATGAATGGGAATGAGAGGGTGCAGAAGGGTCCACGGGAGGAGCGAGGAAAGAAGCAACGCCCCAAAATTGACGACTAAGGGTTTGTTTGAGCTCAGTAAGATCCTCCTTGACGCCGCGGGAATGAGCTTCTTCCTCGAATTGCGTTCCGTTTTCATCGCCTTCTTCTCGCTGCTGCAGTTGAGATTCGAGTTTATCTTCAGATGTGGAATTAGATGGTGTCGGGTAAAGAGAGTCGGCAGGTACAAAGTCACTGTCGCCTTCTTCATCGTCCTCCAATCGGAGGGAGTTGGCCAGAGATCGCGCCAACCAAGACATCGTCTGATCGCACGAGAAGAAAGTGGACACAACTCAGGCGTTAAAATGGCATTGGTTCGAAAATACATTTGCTAAAGCGCACTGCATAATACAATACATCGTCGAAGCGGTAAATCATGGGCTTCGGCCCATACATCTAAACGTATCTGGGCCGAATAACTGTCATTCTTCCGGCCCATGAGATTAAATTTTGATAGGCTCATTAATAATTAAGCACCGGAAAGTGTCTCGTGCAAACGCCGTCGTTTCAATGACTCAAGTTCAAAACAATGGTCTTTGAACATTGAAAAACTTGGGCAGCTACCATTTATTTCGACGCTGGTCTAGAAAGGAAGTCTAACCAATTAAGATAAGCTTGAAGTCTGTCTAAATTAATGGATAAGAACTAAAATCCGGGGAGATTAACCAAATCAATGCTTAAATTAGACCTTCTGCCTAACAAATGCGATGGGTCCGGGTCGGGTTTAATTGTTTCAAAAGTATTCCTTGCATGAAATGAGTCAGCAAAAGATAAGATAAGAATCAATCAGTCAACTAGCACGTATCGTCTAATCTTCAATCTAATTAAGTTCGACTAATGAATTTGGAATTATATATTCGTCCACGCTCCTGTTCTTTTCACTTTGACTTTTATTCTTTCATTTTGAAGATTCCGATTGCTTTATCTCAAATCATTGAACTTCATAATTTTATGAACTCTAATTAATTGTCTGCGTCAACTTGATTAGTATTTTAATCTTATGTAATTATTATCACTAATCAGAGTCTGATAATTAATGATCTCCGGTTTTTTCAATCCCACTTGCTTTGAAACTCCAGGCACCCACAGCAAATTTCCTTCTTCTTTACTCTTCCACTCAATCTCTCTTCATCTTCCCGTTCCAGATCCTTCAATTGAATTTAAAAAGACGATCCACCCTTGACCCATCTCCAATCTACCTCTCTGTGAAAAGGGTTTTTGTTTTCAGAATGGGAAAAACACGAGTGCAGAGCAAGCTGATGCGATTCGTGTCGACGCCGGGGAGAATTCTGGGGAAAGCGAGAGATTTTTATGTGCGAAGCATGACTAGCTGCGCCGACGGAGGGAGATACGGCCACGTCGTAAGCTATCCCGGCGTCCATTTCGTATCCTTGCCGGTAAACTTCAGAGCCGGGGGGCAGTTTTCGAACGCATGCGACGATTTCGAGGAGCTCGCAAAGGCTGCGTCCGGCAATAACTTAGAAAATAGCGCCGCAGTGGATGTAATCTTGCGAGACCATCTGAGGCGGTCGGTTTCTAAGACTGGATCGAAAAAAATGGCCAAAAATTGCAGCTTTGAGATGGGAAGGATTGACGAAGACAAAGCTTATGAATTTGGAGAAGATGGAGGCGATATCAAGGGTGTGAAAATCCGAGCAGATAGAAGCCGCGCCGTCGGGAGAAAAATTGGGTTCTGAATTCTGAGATCTCCTCCCTTGATCTTCACTGCAGGATTTTATGATTTCTCTGGGGATTGATCGATTGTATAAACATTTTGTTTCGAAATTTCTCAAAGTCGTCTCCAGATCAACGGGTTTCGATCAGATTTACGATGAAACGAACTCTAAATCGACGAGGTTTTCAGAAAATTACTATTTTTATTTCGTTGGATAAAATGAATAACACTAATTTAGATCTCACTCTAATAGTTAAACCACTGTTGGAAGTCAATGAATTATTCATTATAAGCAACGTGTTTAGCGATTGTAGTATTTTAAACCATCATTAGCAACGTGTTTAGTGATTGTAATATTTAAAAAAAACATCATTCTTTTGATAAGATGAGACAAAATCACCTTATGTAATTGATATCATGATACGTATTATTTCCATTTTCATTTTTTTAAAAAATTGTTATAAGAAATAAATTTTATAATATTTTCCAATTGGACCCATAATTTTTCATATACAATATTTGTTACATCTCACGTCAATCTCACGTCTCTATGATGTAATACAACACTTAAACTGAGATCAGTAAGACTTTATTCTTCAAATTTACTTAATGAGAATGTTGTCTGCAGGGAGGAGAGAATACAGCTCCAGGAATTCATGGCCTTGTTCATCAGCTTCAACCCTTTTTCTGATAGTTCTTGGTCTTATCTTGGCCTTTGTCAAGTTAATACGTTTATCCTCTAAATAAAAATAAATTTTAATAAATGAGAAGAATCCAAGTCGTTTGGTCTACTTTTTACATTTGTGATTTGTCATGTTGGTTACGTCCGATCTGAAAAAGATGATAAAAGGCACAGTTTATATGAGGAAGTATTGGTCTTTAACCATGTCCACTTTTCTGCAACCACTCAATAATGGCGAACCTTCATCTCTCGTCTGTTTCCTCCCTTCTTCTTTTACCGGCGATGTTAGTGGCTGCATTGTCTTCCTTTGATGTTAAATATCTTCCTTTTCATCTTGATACTGGGTAAGGTTTGATGGGAAGAATCTAAATTCCTTTTCTTTTTTTTTTTTTTTTGGACTTTAAACCAGTTGAAATGATTACCGTGGGGGTGGGAGAATCAGAGGATGTGTAGCTTTCCTACCACTTCGGTCTAGTCGGAGAACGACCCGCTTCTCGTTTGGCTCACCGGAGACCCGGGCTGCTCCACTTTGTCTGCTATAGCTTTTATGATACGTAAGGCGAAAATCGGTGATTGCTTCGTATGGAAATTGCCTAAATCTTTGTCTGCTGTACCCAAAGTTCATTGTAATCTCCATACATAATTTTGTTTTATCCATACAGTTCAAAATGTCTCTTTAATTTGCTTAATCACTTTCTGCGATTTAGGAAATGAGAAAGGTGCTAAGCCAACTGTAAATCTTCTGGTTCGTGGTTCTACTTATTCCCCTGCCGTTCATGATTTGAATCCATTTAAATATATGCAAATTCAGAATATATTTGAGTCTAATTTCATAATCCCCTTTTGCAATGGAATGAGAATAATCTCCGACGAACTGTACGAGGTAACAAACTTTTCATTCATCGAACGCATACAGATTATTACAACCTCATTCGACGAAACTAATATGCTTTAACCATTCTGTTCTGAACTGGGTTTTCGTCTCTGAAATATTATGCGCAGGGAGGAGGGCTTTCAGCTCCAGAATTCAAACCGGAACAATGTTTAGCCATGTATAAAAAATGGCTGTCTGGGGTTCCATCGTACTATCGTCGACCAAGTAATTCAGGGTCCTTTTCATCAGCTTCGATCTTCTTTCTGAATAATTTATCACTTTCCTCCCGGCCATGTGAACTTATTATTATGTCTACCCACTTGGTAAAAACAGCAAATTTCGCGATCTCAAGCCTCAATATGTATGGGAATTATCTCGTTGTCGTTTGCTTTCATCATCTATTGTTTTTTGTTATTTATTATTGCCTGCCATTGGTTAAATTTACGCCATTAATATCTAAAATTGATGGTACAGATAAGTCGAACCAGTTGTAAATAATTAAGGAGAAGAATCCAAGTCATTTTGTCAATTCGATGAAATTTATTTGGCTACGATCTCTGACAGATTCTTCCGAACCTATAGTATTACTTTTTTACATTTGTCTTTTGTTGCAGAAGTCCAGTGAGAAAACGATGGAGCTGATTGAGATTTTTAAACGTGAGTGAGATCAAGTTAAGTGTATATGAGAAGGATTTGGTCTTTAATAATGTCCACGCTTCTGCAACCACTCAATAATGGCGAACCTTCATCTCTCTTCTTTTTCCTCCCTTCTTCTTTCACTGGCTGGGTTAGTGGTTGGATTATCTTCCTTTGACGTTAAATATCTTCCTGGATTTGAAGGCCCTCTTCCTTTTCATCTTGAAACTGGGTAGGTTGATGCGCAGAATTATAATTCTTTTTTTTTTTTTTCTGGGAATTTGAACTGGCGAGAAGTTGATATGATTAATGGTGAGTCGTTAGATACGTGGGCGTGGGAGAGTCAGAGGATGTGCAGCTTTTCTACTACTTTTTCAAGTCGGAGAAAAGCCCGGAGAACGACCCTGTTCTACTTTGGCTCGTCGGAGGTCCGGGCTGCGCTGCTTTGTCTGCTATAGCTTTTGAGATAGGTAAGACGAAAATCCTCGACTTCTTCGGCGCAAAGCTTTATAAAAAATGAAAAATAATCGTTTTCGCAGGTCCATTTAATTATGTTACGAACCAGCATAACGGGAGCTTGCCAACCTTGGGACTGAACCCATATTCATGGACGAAGGTCTCTTTCTCTCTCCTCTCTCTCTCTCTATCTCCTCTCAAGTTAACTATGGATATGAGAATCGAGTGCAGGAAGCGAGTGTAATATTCGTAGACTCCCCTGTTGGGACTGGCTTTTCATATGCAAGAACACCGAACGCTTTCCAGCCTGGAGACTTCAATCAAATTCACCAGATCCATCAATTCCTCCGAAAGGTGTGCTAACCAAACATATTTGTTCTTGCTCTTTTTTCTTGAACCCACCTTTCTTCTTCCTAATCAACTGCGCTTTGCAGTGGTTGACTGGTCATCCAGAATTCATACCAAATCCTCTCTACGTCGGTGGAGATTCATATACCGGCATCCCTCTTCCGGTCATCGTGCAAGAAATCTTACATGGTGAGAAACCCATCATTTCGAGCTACCTTTTTGATTCATATAGCTCAAGAAACCTCTTTAATTTGCTTGATCACTTCTGCAATTTAGGAAACGAGCAAGGTGCTAAGCCATTGGTGAATCTTCAGGTCCGTGGCTCCCTTATCCCTCTCTTGTTCATAATTTGAATCCATTTAGATTGATGAAAATTCATGTGGTCCTCCGTTATGATAAATGAACGGCATAAAGAAATTTTTTATTGCCCGAGGAACTCTCTCTATAAACAGAGAGTTACTGATCAAGGAAAAAAATTCATCTATCTTCAGCGAAGAAGTTAAAGAAATAGCTAGGATTATTATTTTGGAAAGTGAGAAAAGAAAGTACGAGAGAAAAATAGGTGAGACACTTTTGAGTACAGTGATAATTTTAAGAGTGGTGATTTCTATTAGTGAATATTTTATAGAATATTCGATATTTAGAATAATATTGTAAATCTTATTTTTATAGTAAGATCTTTCTAGACTCTGTCCCCGTTATTTTTTTTCGATTTTAGTTTCCACAAAAAATCCTGTGTGTTCATTTTAGCCATTATTTATCTTACTTCTTGGCCGTTATAATTTTACGGCGTGCAAAAATATTTCTGATATTTTTCGGATCGTATCTGCTATTGTTTCTCGTATTGCTTATTTAGAGGTGTAATTGTACTGTATAAATAAGTTCTATCTAGGAGACTCGATTTTAAGTGAGACCGTTTGTGGCTCCCCAGCCTTTCTTGAAAAATTAATTAGAAATGTAAAATTATCTAGGAGATTGTCAAGTGATTTCTTGTAAATTATCTTTATCAATACTCTTCACTTATTAAAGCAGCAACATTATTATTACTTTCCCAATAATTATTATCCGCAACAAAGAGATCCTAAAGTATGGAATTCCTACAATTCAGGGATATTTACTCGGAAATCCAGGAACTCTTTCCACCGTTGAGTCTAATTTCTTAATCCCTTTTTGTCATGGAATGGGATTAATCTCCGACGAACTGTACGAGGTAATAGACTCGTGTTCATCGAATGCATGCAGATTTAATGAGAAGAGATGTACCAAATGGAACTTGACTTTTTTTAAACTATCCATTTGATAGTCACTGAAGCAGACTTGTAAAGGAGTGTTTGGAGATCTCCACCCCCTCAACCAAGAGTGTTTACGAGATCTCGACGAGGCTCATAAGGTCGACGAAGTCGGAATCATATTATTACAGATCATCACAAATTCATTCTATGAAACTAACGTGCTTTAACCATTTTGTTATGTCAGTGTATTTCAGGAATTAACACTGCACATATTTTGGAACCTATATGTCTTTTTTATTCTCCGAAGCCACGACAAAGATCTCTGTACAACACCAATAATCTCTTCTCCGACTCCGACCCGCCCTTTCCTCCGATAACCTGCCGAGTAATTGTCTTTTCTTTTCCAGCTACGAGTGTTGTCGAATAAATAGCTAACAGCTTAGTTGTACTACTAAATCTTCTTTGTTTTCACGTAGAGTTATGGATATTTGCTGTGTGGATACTGGGCCAACGATCCTAAAGTTCAAAAGGCTCTTCAGATACGTGAGGTAATAGAAAAATGAACTTGAACAAACTATGGCCTGATAAACTGCTGGATGAAACTCAACTAACATGCGGTGCAGGGCAGTATTGGACAATGGAAGCGCTGTGGCCTGGAGGCTTATCGCTTCGAAATTTCGAGTAGTTTTCCGTATCATGTAAACCTTAGTGCTAAAGGAGTTCGATCGTTGATATATAGGTATTACAAGTTGAAGATTTGATTTTTACTATGTTTTGGAGTGTTTGACTTTTTTGTTTTTCTTTTTGGGTGTGTGTTGCAGTGGGGATCACGACGCGATAGTACCATTCTTGGGCACTGAAGCGTGGATAAGGCTTTTGAACTACTCCATTGATGACGATTGGAGGCCATGGCTGGTCAGAGGCCAAGTTGCAGGGTACCCTTTCGAAACTCAACCAGAATGTTTTTTAATTTAGAAGGGATTGTCTGAGAAGATCCTTAATTATTCTTACAGTTTTACGAGGTCCTACTCGAACAAGATGACCTTTGCGACTGTCAAGGCAAGGAATAGTGTCTTGTCGTTCCATTTTTTTTCTTTCTTTTTTTCACTTTGAATCCAAGAGTTGAAAAGCATGTTTTCATCATGTCTGAAGTGGGTTTTCGACTCTGAAATATTATGTGCAGGGAGGAGGGCATACAGCTCCAGAATACAAACCAGAAGAATGTTTAGCCATGTTTGCGAGATGGGTATCTGGGCGCCCCCTGTAGACGAAATAATCCATGGGTCTTGTTCGCCCTAAATAAGTTATCGCGCCGAACTAGGCCCTTGTAAAGTTATTATGTTTATCCACTAAATGAAAAATAAAAGTTCTTGATGCTAGAGCTCATGATGCAATACAAGAATCTCGTTCTTGTTTAGTTCACTCTCGTCAACGAAGGAACTGTAAATGAGAGAATTATGAACAAAATAAACGCCAAAAATTGCATTCTCATTTTTTCTGTCAACCACTCATCATTTATTTCAAGTTGTCTTTTAAAAAAGCTGAATCGAAGATGGTAGGCCATTGTCGGGCAGGACACCGGTACCAGTCCCTTGCTTGTCGGCACAGTTTAGAGTGCCAGCACTCAACCTTGTGCTTGTTTGCAGCTTCCTCTTCTTCTTCTTCTTCTTCTTCTTTTTTGTTGAGAAATCTATTTCTCTTTTTATTATTCCGGAACCTTACAAAGCCTTTATATTTATAGGCTAGATAAAAAACGGAAGGAAAAGCAAAATGTTTTGTTTATTCAAGATGAGGACTCAACGGTTCTCTCAATCTTGATGAGTAGAATCAGTTACACAGCTCTCATTTAAGTTAGCTGTTACAACTCATTAATTTTAACACTCCCTTTTAATGTGTTGTCGGATTCCAAGTTCAGCTCGAAGATGTTGAAACCTCTCTTTTGGAAGTGCTTTTGTGAAGATGTCGGACAGTTATTCATCAGATCGGCAAAACTCAAGTTGAATTTCTCTATCTTCAATGGCTTGTCGAATGAAATGATATTTGAGAGCTATATGTCGAGTTCGGTAATGGTGAACTGGGTTTGTCGCGATAGCAATTGCAGATTTGTTGTCACAGTATAGCACGGTTCCTTCATTTTGATGATGACCGAGGTCGACTAAAATTCTTCGAAGCCAAACTGCTTGCGAAGTAGCTAGTGATGCAGAGACATACTCTACTTCAGCAGATGATTGTGCAACACTGTGTTGTTTCTTGGACATCCATGAAAACATTGTTGAACCAAATGAGAAACAGTATCCTGAGGTACTCTTCATGTCGTCTAAGGATTCGCCGAAATCACTATCACAATAACCAAGGAGGTTAATTGCCTGATTTTTCTGATAGCTCAACCCGAGATCGGTCGTTCCTTTGACATAGCGTAAAACACGCTTTGCTGCAGCAAGGTGAAAATGGCTAGGACTTTGCATAAATCTTGAGAGCAGACTTGCTGCATACATGAGATCAGGTCGGGTTGCTGTGAGGTAGAGCAGATTGCCGATGAGGCTACGGTAATGAGTAACATCTACATCTTCTCCTCCATCTTCTTTTTTCAATTTCTCCCCCACGATTAGTGGTGTGAGGACGGGATTGCATTCGAACATGTTGAATTTCTTCAAAATCTTTTCTGCATAGATCTTTTGGCAGATAAAAAGTGTCTCTTCCTTTTGGTAGATCTCCATGCCTAGGAAGTGTCAAAGTAGACCCATATCGATCATTTCATACTTTTGAGTCATGTTGTCCTTGAAACCTTCAATCATCTTCTTGTTGTTTCCAGTGAAAATCAGATCATCAACATAAAGAGTGACTATAAGAATATCGGTACCTTGACGCTTGACATACAAGGTTGCTTCACTCTTGCTCTTCTCGAATCCTGTTTGGCTGAAATAGTTGTCGATCTCACTATACCAAGCACGAGGTGCTTGTTTTAGCCCGTATAGCGCTTTCTTGAGCTTGTACACCTTCTCTTCTTTTCTTTTGAGAATGAAACCCTGAGGTTGATTGACATACACTTCTTCTTTTAGCTCGCCATTGAGGAATGCTGACTTGACATCGAGCTGATAAAGCTTCCATCCTTTGCTGGCGGCGAAGGCGATTATATCTTGGATTGTACCTAGTCGAGCTACTGGGGCAAATGTCTCCCCGTAGTCAATTCTGGACTGTTGAGAATAGCCTTTGGCAACGAGTCTTGCTTTATTCCTTTGAACTGATCCGTCTGGGTTGTGCTTGACTTTGTAGATCCATTTTACACATATGACCTCTTTGTCTGCTGGTCTGTCGATGAGCTGCCATGTTTGATTCTTCTTGATCACACGGATTTCCTCCTCCATAGCTTTCTTCCACGCTTCTTCTTTGATCGCTTCGTCAAAGTTCTCAGGCTCAATCGAACAGTAATTGCACGTAGTATATATATCATCCATTGATCTGTACCTTTTTGGAGTTGAGCTCTCAGATGAGGAACTATCTTTAAAACATGGTTGTACTGAGTCTTGTTCTACTGGTCTGTGATGTGTTGAGGTCGAACCATCTGAGTTTGGCAATGATGAGCTTGGTTCTATTTGAATCGGCTCATCTTCTTCTTCTTCATTTGTCGAAGTCTGACCAGTGCTGAACAAAACGACTTTCTTCTCAACTTTGCTTTCTTCCCAATTCCACGAAGCATTTTCATCATCTTGAACATCACGGCTGATAATGACTTGGTTTTCTTTCAGGCTAAACAGTTTATAGCCTTTACTCATGGTGTTGTAGCCGTCGAAAATACATCTTTTGCTGGACTCGTCAAGTTTGCTTCGTTTCACCTTTGGAATTTGAGAGTAGCAAATGCTTCCAAACACTTTGAGGTGGTTTACTGACGGCTTTCTACCGCTCCATACTTCAAACGGGGTCTTGTTTAGTACGGCTTTGGTTGGACATCGATTGGATAAATAGATGACGGTGTAAACTGCTTCAGCCCAAAAAGTCTTGGGTAAACCTTTCTCATGTATCATCGATTTTGCCATCTCAACGATTGTCTGATTTTTTCTCTCGGTAACACCATTTTGTTGAGGGGTGTACCTTACCGTTAGTTGTCTTTCCATTCCTTCATCTTCACAGAACTTGTGGAACTCCATAGAAGTGTATTCCTTGCCTCTGTCACTTCGCAGAGTTTTGATGAAGAATCCACTCTGTTTTTTGACGAGACTCTTGAACTTCTTGAACACCGTAAACACTTTAGACTATTGTCTCATGAAATAGACCCAAGTCATACAGGTGTGGTTGTCGATGAAGAGAATGAAATACCAATTCTAAGCATGAGAAAAAGTGTCCATCGGTTCGCAGACATCGGTGTGAACAAGCTCCAGCTTTTCTTTAGCTTTCCACGATACTCCTTTTGGGAATGGAAGTCGGTGTTGTTCTCCGAACACGCATCCTTCACATACGTGCTGCTTCTCTTCTATGTGAGGAAGTCCTTGCACCATGCTCTTGTCAGACAGCTCTTTGAGACTTCGAAAGTTGAGATGACCGAGTCGTCGATGCCATAATGTTGAGGTCGGATAGTCCGAGGTGGTAGCTTGGTGAGCTTTTAGATCGGCATAATTGATGTCGAGGGCGAAGCTTCGGGTAACCATCTTGATCTTGGTGAACGCCTTTGACTTGTCTCGCCTATCAAAGATAATGCACTCATTGTTGTCGAAGCTGAGCTTGTAGCCGTTCTCCACCAGTTGTCCGAGGCTAAGTAAATTTTGACTTAAGCTTGGTACGCAGAGAACGTTGTTTATGCAGCTTGGTCCTTCCTTCGTCTTGATGGCGATTCTTCCTAATCCTTTTGACTTAGCTTGCTCTCCGTTGCCGAACTGAATTGGGCCAGTGACGCTTTTGTCGAGCTCGCAGAAAATTTCTGAGGTTGGCGTCATATGGTTGCTACACCCGCTGTCCAGTAACCATTTTCCTTTTTCCTGGCCAGTGGTTGTGTGACAGACATAAAATGTTCCGTATGTTTCCTGGACTGTTTGATTTGACTCTGCCGGACTAGCCTGGTGAGTATTCTCCACTCGGCAGTCTTTAACAAGGTGACAGAACCTGTTGCATTTGTTGCACTTTGGTTGGCCTTTGAACCAACAGTCTTCTTTGGTGTGATTTGTCTTATTGCAAATGCTGCAATTTGAAGAAAAATTGCCTTTTCCTCTTCCTCTTCCTCTTGAGTTACGTCCACCTCGTCCTCTTGAATTTCTTCCACCTCTTGACTGGTTGGAACTTGAGCTATCGTCTCGGTCATTGTTGCCGATGTTGAGCTTTGATTGGAAAGCACTCTCAATTGGCTTTTCGGAGTGTCTAGACAACCTTTGCTCAAACGATTTGAGGGACGCCATCAATTCTTGGACTGTGAGCATTGACAAAATCTTTGTTTCTTCGATGACGGCGACGATGGGATCGTATTTCTCAGGTAGGCAGATAAGGATTTTTTACACCATTCTCTGGGCTGTGACGTCTTCACCATGAGATTTCATCTGGTTTACCAAATCGAAAAATCTGGTCGAGAATTCCATCAGTGTTTCTTTCTCCTTCATTTTGGCATTTTCGAACTCCTTCAGCAGCGATTGGAGCTTAATGGCTCTAACTTTCTCATCTCCTTGGAATTCGCTCTGCAAGATCTCCCACGCCTCTTTGGCTGTGTTGGCACGCATGATTCTAGGAAAGATGGTTTTAGCGACTGCTCTCTGGAGTATGGAAAGAGCATTTGCGTCGGCTCGTCGGAACTGCTCTAGTTTCTTCAGATCTGCTTCGTTCAGATCAACTCCATCGGTGGGCTCTTGGACTCCTTTGTCCACGATCTCCCACTGGTTAATAGATCGGAAGATGGTCTTTATCATTACGAACCAGAAATCATAGTCATCGCCATTAAACTCTGGAATAAGATGGTGGTTGATATTGGACGGGACTGCACTGGTACTGGCCATGGGAAAGTAAAAGCTGGTACAAGCTTTAAAGGAATTGAAGGATCTGATACTAAAGGCTCTTATACCAAAATGTTGAGAAATCTATTTCTCTTTTTATTATTCCGGAACCTTACAAAGCCTTTATATTTATAGGCTAGATAAAAAACTGAAGGAAAAGCAAAACGTTTTGTTTATTCAAAATGAGGACTCAACGGTTCTCTCAATCTTGATGAGTAGGATCAGTTACACAGCTCTCATTTAAGTTAGCAGTTAGCTGTTACAACTCATTAATTTTAACATTCTTCTTTTTCTTCTTCCTCTTCCTCTTCTTCTTCTTCTTCTTCTTCTTCCTTTATTACTGCGTTAGATCAACTCCTATTTTTCTTCTTCTTCTTCTCCTCCTGTCCGAAACCAAGAAATTCAGAAAACCCATAAACGTCTGAAATACCTAGAAGCTCCTGAGAGCGGCGAACATCTTGAATGGCTGATCGAAAACCATAAGCTTTATTTGTTTCTTCCTTTCTCTAGGTGGATCAGTTTTGGGTTATTCACTAGATATGGGCTAGACCTCATATAGGCCCATTATATAAGGGCCTAGGCTGAAAAGATTCAATCAGTTCAGCCCATCCATGGCCCTGAAAATGCGCCGCGCCAAACCTCGAGAAACCTATCTTCTTCACCCATCACCTTCTCCTCTCACCTCGTTTGATGCCCCGTCTTCTCTGTCACTCTTCCGCAAAGCTCTAGCTTCCATCCATCTTTCTTCGGCTTATTATTTAGCCTTAGAAATGCTACATCTCACGTCAATCTCACGTCTCTATGATGTAATACAACACTTAAATTGACATTAGTAAGACTTTATTCTTGAATTTTACTTAATGAAAAAAGATATTCCTAAAAACAACTTAATGTGTTCACTAAAAATAAAAAAAAAATAAAAAGAGAGGAAATTACTATATCTAGATGAACTTGGATTCCCTCTTTATGTCAAGGGACCCATAATTTAAAGCTGAAGAGAAGAAATTTTCTTCTCTTCAGTGGCGCCTACAAGTGTCGCCTTTCATGCAGCGCCCATCTTCCTTTAAGGAAGGTGTCTGCAGGCGCACACCTTCCTTTAAGGAAGGTGTTCCCTTGAAGCCTCTATAAATAGAGGCTTCAAGCAGACTCTTCCAATTATCCGAAGAAAAATAGGTGTGGTGCTTTTGTGCACATTGAGAGTTCTAAGAGTGGTCATTTCTCTTAGTGAATATTTTCTAGAATATTTGATATTTTTAGAAAAATATTGTAAATCCTATTTTTCATAGTGAGATCTTTCTGGACTCGGTTCTCGTAGTTTTTTCCCGATTTGGGTTCCACGTAAAAAATTTCGGTGTTTATTTAGTCATTATTTATCTTACTTCTTGGCCATTATAATCTTACGGCATAGAAAAATATTTCTGGTATTTTTCGGATTGCTTCTGCTATCATTTATCGTTCCAGCCAAATTTTCGTTATTTTCTCAACAAGTTGTATCAGAGCAAGATTGACTTCTTTAAATCTAGTATGCTCTGTGGTTGTGGTTTTTAAACTGATCTTCCACATCAGAA
Organism: Begonia masoniana; assembly: GCA_022432975.1. Taxonomy (NCBI): domain Eukaryota; kingdom Viridiplantae; phylum Streptophyta; class Magnoliopsida; order Cucurbitales; family Begoniaceae; genus Begonia; species Begonia masoniana. The sequence continues at coordinate 1,071,222 of CM039505.1, read as the reverse complement.
AAATTTTCTAGAGGTTGTGGTCCTTGTGCCGTATTTGAATTATGGAGAGTAACCCGAGTCAGATGGTCACGTTGAACGGCTCCATCTATCATGTGTGGAAAGGGAAGATGGAGGATCTTCTCTATGTGAAAGACTATTATTTACCCGTATATGTTGGTGCGAAGCTGGCAGATAAATATGACGTCGAATTGGAATTATGCCATAGTCAAGTATGCGGTTGCATTCGACAGTGGGTAAATGATAACGTCCTCAACCATGTCAGTGAGGAAAATAACGCTCAGAGCTTGTGGAAAAAGCTTGAGGAGTTATTCGCTCAGAAGACTGGTAACAACAAGCTGTTTTTGATCAAGCAGCTTCTGGGTTGAAGTACCAGAACGGAAAAGCTATGACCGATCACTGATAAGTGTGTATTTTACGCACTTATTTATACTTTTTACACTTGATTTGATAAGTTTATTCTCAAGTTTGTGAAAGTATTTGATGAGTTTGGTTTAAGTGTGCAGAAAATTTACATAAAATACAAGGGTGGTTGAATATAAAGCATTAAACAAGCTCAAGTGGAAGAAAAGATTAACAAATAAAAGCAGAGGCGCTAAGGAAGTAGATTCAGCATTCTGGAGATCGAAACTATTCAACACAAAAGCAACAGAAATCAACACATTTATACAGAGGCTGTGGCGATCAATTGCCACATTCCAGCGATCGATCGCCACACGAGTTTAATTTTGGAAAGGGTGCTGCATCTGATCTGAACCATTAAGGTAAGAAATCAGAGAATCTCAACCACTAATTGATAAAAAGAGGAGATATAACCTAAACCAGGGAGGAGCAGCGAAAAGGAAAGGGGCGCAAATTTGGAAAGCTGACTATTTTGAATCAGAAACATTAATCGAAGGAAAGGCTAAAATCGAATCCATGGATTAAAAAAAGGAAAAAGAAATAAAGACCTAGAGAGGAGGCTTCAGCGATTGGGGGCTGGCTGGCGGCAACTTGGAGGGCTTTCGGCGATTTCTCCACAGAGGAAGCAGCGCTCGGATTCGGCAATTCTGGAGAAGCGACGATCCGACGATTCAGCAAGGGGCGGCGACGGAGAGTCTGCGACTCGGCAGAGGCGACGATTCGGCAAGCTGAAGGAGTCTGTGATTTTCACAGAGCAGCAAAGGAGAAGCAATTCTTCAGAGATATAAAAATAGTTTTTTCTATCTTCTTTTGATTTTTATTTATGAAAATCATATTTATTATTGTTTTCTTTTATTTTATTATGAACTAACTTTTTATTCTAGGGGCTACGATGTAGCCAGATGATGTTTATTTTCAGTTTCTTCGTATGATTATATTTATTAAGTATTTCTTCCAATATTGTTGGTGCATTTAATTTCTGCTCTTAAAGCCTGTAAATTTCTGGCCAATCTTTACTTGATGTTTGGGATGTTTTGAGACCGAGATGTGATAAATATCCGTGCACTAAAATTAATGTCATTAATATACGTAGGCTAGAGATAGTTACGGTATTGGTGTGATCACTGTGATTTCTTGATTTATTTGTATTTGATTAATGTAGGATTTGAGACTGAGAAGTGATAACTCATTAATCAAATAAACTACGCAATGCTCGAGAGAGATTGTACTAGAATTTAGTGAGATTGATCATCAACATAGGGAGAATATTTATGAATATAATTGCGAATGACTGAAATAAATATTGTCTTGGTGAAATCGTAGTACCTAGGCTTTTATCAATTTGATTTAATCTCATATTATTTGTTGCATTATTTTATCTTAGTTTATTTTAATTGTTTATTTTACTTTCAATCCTTGAAAACCATAAATCGTGTGTTCAATTTTAGAATTAAGATTAGTTATTTCGATTATTAATTAACAAGTCCTTGTGGGTTCGACACTCTATCTTATCACTTTATTACTTGTTGCGACTCGTACACCTGCGAACATATTTTTCACAACAAGTTTTTGGCGCCGTTGCCGGGGACTTAATTATTGATATCGAATTAATTATTGTTAGTTTTATATTGAATTCTATTTATTTTGATTCTTTATTTTCGTGTTATTCTCAGGTGTATGTGTAAGGAAGGAGACGCCAATCTTCTCCCGCTTAACCTTGAAATCGAGCGCACGTGTCGACAACATCGTAAAGCGAGAAGAGAAGCTATTCAACCAGCGCGTGTCATTATGGGGGATAACAGAGCAGACAATATTGAAAATCCTCCACTCGTTATTGACAATCATCTACTTGTAAATGCTGAGACCCGGACCTTACTGGATTATGTTATACCGACCGTATCCGGAGTGCATTCCGCTATTCGCAGACCGGCCATCAATGCTAATTTTGAAATTAAACCGGGCACCCTGCATATGATTCAACAATCTCAATTCAGTGGATTACCTTCAGAAGACCCCAAGGATCATATTGCAAATTTCTTAGAGGTATGCGACACTTTCAAATTTCACAATGTGGGGGATGATGCATTGAGACTACGGCTATTTCCATTTTCATTACGAGATCGTGCGAAGAACTGGCTTAACTCTTTGCCCGCTAATTCTATTACTACCGATGTGGATGCATATTCAGACTTTTTATATGGGATTATCAGCTTCTACTAAGACTCTGGTTAATGCAGCAGCAGGTGGAGCTTTAATGAAAAAAACGGAAGAAGCTGCTTATGAATTATTAGAAGAATTAGCACTTAACAATGACCAGTGTCCAGTGGAGCGATCGATTATGAGGCGCACATCGGGTACTCCAAAACTCGAGGCTATGAAAGCTCTAACTCTACAGGTTGCATCATTGACTAAGCAATTACAGGAATCTCACTTGGCAGCAAGTGTTGGAAAAACATCGAAAGTTAATTGTCAATGGTGTCAAGGGCCGCATTTGAGTGAAGAATGTCAAGAGGGTAATCCTATGTCGAATGCAACAGCAGAGCAAGCCAACTATATGGGCAACTTCAATCGTCAAGGAAATCCAAATTCTAATACTTACAATCCAGGTTGGCGTCAACACCCAAATTTTTCATGGAGGAATTCTCAAAATGCTATGCAGCCACCTCAAGCATCTCAACCCGGTCCATCTCAACAAGTTGACAAGAAAAATCATCTTGAATCAGTCCTTATGCAGTTTATGAATGAGACTCGTACTGCGATGCAAAACCAATCAGCCCAAATTCGCAGTCTGAAAAATCAACTTGGTCAATTCGCAAGCATTATTAATGAAAGGTCGCAAGGCTCATTACCAAGTAACACTGAAGTGAATCCGAAAGAGCATTGTAATGCCATTACCACTCGAGATGGCACAGTAGTTGAACCAGTGCAAAAAGAGAAAGACGTGCCACAAGTTGTTAATGAGGAGTATAATACAGCTAAAGTTCAAAAATCACACCCAGCTCATCAGCCACCGCCAGTGCCATTTCCACAAAGACTGAAGAATGTGAAGCTTGATAATCAGTTTTCTAAGTTCCTTGATATTTTCAAAAAGCTCCACATCAACATTCCATTCGCAGAGGTCCTTGAGCAAATGCCGAGTTATGCTAAAATTTTAAAAGATATTCTTTCCCACAAGCGCAAAATAGAGGAGTGTGGTTTTATAGCTCTTACAGAAGAATGCAGTGCTATTATTCAGAAAAAGGTACCTCAAAAATTAAAAGATCCAGGAAGTTTTACTGTACCATGCGAGATTGGCAGTTCTGTATCTACCAGGGCACTATGCGATTTGGGGGCGAGCATTAATTTGATGCCTTTGTCTATATTTCGGAGACCCAATTTAGGCGAAGCAAAGCCGACAGAGGTTACATTATTGATGGCCGATCGTTCTATTAAACACCCGAGGGGAATCATTGAAGATGTGCTCGTGAAGAGTTTGTTTTATTAATGACATTGATGATAGGATTTTGGATGCTGTTGATGTTTAGGTTGAGAATCTAATATTGGTACGCATCTAATGGTTATTGTACACAAATGTCATTAATGCTTTTGGAGATTAATTTACGAACTCAAGGTGCTTGACGAAATGCCTAAGAGGTTTAAACTAAATTTCTAGCAGACTTTCTTAGTTAGGATTTTACCAGCTTTGAATTCAGATTGTTTGGGATTGATTTTAACATTTAAATGTGAAATGTCTTAGGTGGAAAAGAAGTAAAGTGAAGGCACAACTCGCTAAGGGACCCAGGTAAGTGAGTGTGTTAGGGTTCCGGCCATTAGGGCCCTACATCACGAAGATACTAAGAAGAATGGTATGGTGGATTGCTTGATGATTATGATTTGTCGAATGTTATGATATGATGATGATAAGTGTGTATTTTACACACTTATTTATACTTTTTATACTTGATTTGATAAGATTTTCTTAAGTGTTTGAAGGAATTTGATGTATTTTGTGAAAGTGTGCAGAAAAATTAGTGACAACAGGTTGGAGCTAGAATTTGGGAATTTGAAGAGGAAGAAAATGAAGAAATAAAGCGGAGTTAAAAAGAGGAAAAGAAGAAGCTGAAGAGAAGAAACATCAATCGACTATTTTAATCCGAGCCGTTCGGCTATTTTAATCGATGGAGGTGTTTGAATCTGAACCATTGAAGCTTGTTTTAATCTTAGCTGTTAAAGATAATTATGGGCTTCAGATTTGTGGGCTTTAGATTAATTAAAAATTAGGTTAACTCAAGAAAAAAAGAGAGCAGCCCCATTGAGACAATTCAGACGAGTAGCCCTAGCAAGAGAAAAAGAAGGAGGCAAGCGAGACGGAGACCGGAACAGACCGAGAGCTTCGAGAATTGATTTTCAGCATAGTTTTTCTTTCCCTTTCTCTTCTGAACTATGAACTTCTTTAATATTATTATTATTTTTCGTTATTTTAGCTTGAACTAAGTTTTTATTCTAGGGCTACGATGTAGCCAGACGATATTTATTTTCAGTTTATTCGTTTAATTATATTTTATAAGTATTTCTTCTAATATTGTTGGCGCATTTAATTTCTGTTCTTAAAGCCTGTAAATTTCTGGCCAATCTTTACTTGATTTTTGGGGTGTTTAGAGACTGAGAGGTGATAAATACCCGAGCACTAAAATTAATGTCATGAATATACGTAAGCTAGAGATAGTTACGGTATTGATGTGATCATTATGATTTCTTGATTTATTTGTATTTGATTAATGTAAGATTTGAGACTGAGAAGTGATAACTCATTAATCAGATAACCTATGCAATGCTCGAGAGAGATTGTAATAGGATTTAGTGAAATCGATCATCAACATAGGAAGAATATTTATGAATATAATTGCGAAGAACTGAAATAACTGTTGTCTTGGTGAAATCGTAGTACCTAGACTTTTATCAATTTGATTTAATCCAATTTTATCTGTTTTTCTATTTTACATTTGTTTATTTTAATTGTTTATTTTAATTCCAATCCTTGAAACCATAAAACGCGTGTTCAATTTAGAATTAGGATTAATTATTTCGATTATTAATTACAAGTCCTCGTGGGTTCGACACTCTAGTTATCACTGTATTACTTGTTGCGACTTGTACACTTGCGAATTATTTTTCACAACAAGTTTTTTGCGCCGTTGCCGGGGACTTTATTATTAATATCGAATTAATTATTTTTAGTTTTATTTTGAATTCTATTTATTTTAATTCTTTATTTTCGTGTTTTTCTCAGGTGTATGCGTAAAGAAGGAGGCGTTAATCTTCTCCCGCTTAATCTTGAAATCGAACGTACGTGTCGACAAAATCGTAGAGAGAGAAGAGAAGCTATTCAACAAGCGCGTGCCATCATGGGTGATAACGGGGAAAATAATGTCAAGTACCGGACCTTGCTGGATTATGTTATACCTACTGTGTCCGGGATTCACTCAGCTATTCGGAAGCCGACCATCGCTGCTAATTTTGAAATTAAGCCGGGCACCTTGCACATGATTCAACAGTCGCAATTCAGTGGATTACCTTCAGAAGACCCCAAGGATCTTATTGCAAATTTCTTAGAAGTATGCGACACCTTCAGATTTCACAACGTTGGGGATGATGTATTGAGATTACGGTTATTTCCATTTTCATTACGGGATCGTGCAACGAACTGGCTTAACTCTCTACCAGCTAATTCGATTAATACTTGGGAAGATTTATGCCAGAAGTTTCTCTCCAAGTTCTTTCCTTTCGAGAAGACCGCTAAGCTTCGCAACGATATAATCAACTTCAATCAATTCGAGGGGGAAACATTATATGAGGCATGGACATGTTTTAAGGATATGTTGAGGAAGTGTCCCAACCATGGATTACTGAAGTGGATGCATATTCAGACTTTTTATGTGGGATTATCTGCTTCTACTAAAACTCTGGTCAACGCAGCTGCAGGTGGGGCTTTAATGAGAAAGACTGAAGAAGCCGCTTATGATTTATTGGAGGAATTAACACTTAATAATGACCAGTGTCCAGTGGAGCGATCAATTATGAAGCGCACAACGGGTACCCCAGAGCTTGAGGCTATGAAAGCTTTAACATTATAAGTTGCCTCATTGACTAAACAGTTACAAGAATCTCATATAGCAACGAGTGTGAGGAAAACGCTGATGTTTAATTGTCAATGGTGTCAAGGACCGCATCATAGTGAAGAATGCCAAGTAGGAAATCCTATGCCGAATAAATCTGCTGAACAAGTTAACTACATGGGAAATTTTAATCGGCAAGTCAATCCCATCTCAAACTCTTATAATCCAAGGTGGCGACAACATCCAAATTTCTCTTGGAGCAATTCTCAAAATGTTATGCAAATGCCTCAAGCATCTCAACTCGATTCATCTCAACAAGCTGAAAAGAAAAATGATCTAGAGGCCGCCCTTATGCAATTTATGACCGAGACCCGTACAACAATGCAGAATCAATCGGCCCAAATTCGAAGTCTTGAGAATCAACTTGGTCAATTTGCTAGTATCATCAATGAAAGATCCCAAGGTACACTACCTAGCAATACTGAAGTAAATCTGAAAGAGCATTGTAATGCAATTACTACTAGATTGGGAACTGTGATTGAACCGGAGCACAAAGAGCCAAGTGTGCCTAAAGTGGATAAGGGGGATTCAAGTGAAAATGAAGCTCAAAGGTCTCTACCATCTCATCCTCCACCAGTACAAGCAAGTCCACCCCAAGTGCCGTTTCCACAAATATCGAAGAATGTGAAGCTTGATAATCAGTTTTCTAAGTTCCTTGAAGTTTTCAAAAAGCTCCACATCAACATTCCATTCGTAGAAGCCCTCGAGCAAATGCCGAAATATGCAAAGTTTTTTAAAGCTATTTTGTCCCATAAGCGTAAAATTGAAGACGACAGTATGATCGCTTAAACGGAGGAATGTAGCGCTATTATACAACGAAAGCTCCCTCAAAAATTGAAAGATCCGGGCAGTTTTACCATCCCATGTGCAATTGGGGAGTCTATCTTCGAGCAAGCATAATGTGATTTGGGTGCTAGTATAAATTTGATGCCTCTATCTATATTTTAGAGGCTTGGTATTGGTAAAGCAAAGCCCACAAGTGTAGTGTTACAGATGGCTGATCGTTCTATAAAGCATCCGTATGGGGTAATTGAAGATGTCCTTGTCAAAGTCGACAAGTTTATTTTTCCCGCTGATTTCTTATCCTTGATATGGATGAAGACCATGGAATACCGATAATATTAGGTCGTCCATTTTTAGCAACAGGGGGTGCTATAATTGATCTTAGAAAAGATGAGCTCAAATTGCAGGTCCAAGAGGAAAAGATGATATTTAAAGTGTATAAATCGATTGAGTACCCTAAAGCTATCGATGAAATATTCCAAGTGGAACTCCCTAACCCTGTCACAAGGGAAGTTTCACGTCAACTAAGCAATTCTTTTGAGCCTAAGAGGAAGCAATACGTTGGAAATTTGGGGGAGTCGACATTACGGGTCATACCACCTATTAAGACACCATCCGACTACGAAAAGCCATTGGCAAATGGGCAATGATTAATATTATATTGGGATGGTACATGTAAAAGTGCACAATCCATCATATATTTCGACCCAACATGAAGAAGTATACTGTCAGGCTGTCGACAATAAATACAAGCGCTTGGTGGGAGGCAACCCACCCTAGTATCCTTTTTAGTTTGTTATTTCAATTTTTATTTGCATTAGTTTTGTTTGTTTTTATTTTATTTTATTTTTGTTTTTCTTAAAAAAAAAAAAAGTTCTTGATAGATTGCTCATTCGACCGAAGCTCCACAACAATACTGACCAGCCCGAGACGTTATGAGGTACACTATCTACCCTTTTATATTTTTCTTGTGTACTTTGTCTACATTGAGAACAATGTTTATCTTAAGTTTGGGGGTGATTTTCGCTGGCTTTATTTCTCTGCTCTATTGATCTATTATATATTACATGGTTAGGCATTCTGAAATCTTGGTTGAGGTGTCAATGATGATTTAATTTGGAATAAATCCATACTTTAAACTCCTTGAGATATACTGAGTAGAAGAGTGATTTGTTTTAGTTGCATTGATTAGAGCTTACATAGTTATCTTCAAAAATCTGCACATGTTTTATTCTTATTTGAACCTACTTGCTGGTGATATATTTGTGTAGTCTACTGAGAGTGAAACCCAAATAAAGTAAGGGAGTGATCGAGAGTAAACACGGTAAGGGAGTAGCTCCATAAAATTCAACGAGTGCTTTAAGATAAAAATCCTTCTTGGTTTTGCCTAACATCCACGAATGCAAATTGAAATTCTACCAAAATAAGAGAATGACTTAGGCCATCATTGAACCGTTTGAGCTTTCTTGCCTTAACATTTTGTGTCATTTAGTGACACCCATAGTCACCCTTTTGAGCCTATGATTTAACCATTCAATTGTGCCTATTTCAGCCTAGCCACATATATTTTTCTACCTTTTTTAAAGAGCACGAGATTTATTGATATATTTGAAGGAGAGTAGGAGAATGTAGTAGTGAGGATGAATACAAACTCCTTTGTCATCTGTTAATTTATTTTTGCATTGTTTTGCTATTGTTAGCCTGAGTTGTAAAAACAAAAAAAAAAAACCAAAAAAAAAATTGAAAAAAAACAAAAGAAAAAAACAAAAGAGTTCGTAAGTTTATTTTTATTTTCAAGTTTGTTGTATTTTACTTTATAATGATGACAAAGGAGTTTAGCTGAATAATATTGAATGCTATAAGTTTGGGGGTGAGAGATCAAAGGAAAGTTTGAACAAGTTCAGTGAGTGAGCGAATACTGAGAAGAAAATAGTGAGTGGGCGAAATAAGGAAGGATGAGGTGTTCTCTGATTATTAGTTTGTATCCATAAAAATTCATACCCTTTTAACCTCCCCTTACATTACAAGCTTTTAAAGACCTATCGACTTTTCTTTTGGTTAATGGATATTTGCTATTAGTTGGATAGTGGGCAAAGCTGGTGAACGATTCGAGTGAATGGAGTGATTCCAGAGTGAAATGAGAATGCTGGCCTTACCTGTAGCTACATGAGTTGAATCAACAATTAGGAGAAAATAAGAATGAACACGCACACACACACGAAAATTTCTATGCAAGCTATTGTCAATGTGCTAATATGAGTTGTTTCTTCTGCAAAGTGTTAAACTTGGTGTTTTTAGTATGAATTTTTCAAGCTGAGACGATTTACCAAAAACCTTGATTCAGATTATTTTACCATTGTAGTATGTTGAGCATTTTATATTTGATTGAGATTATATCTTTGTTTTAATTTAACTGCATTTTGTTCGCTTGAGAACAAGCTTTCATTCAAGTTTGGGGGTGTGATAAGTGTGTATTTTACACACTTATTTATACTTTTTATACTTGATTTGATAAGATTTTCTCAAGTGTTTGAAGGAATTTGATGTATTTTGTGAAAGTGTACAGAAAAATTAGTTACAACAGGTTGGAGCTAGAATTTGCGAATTTGAAGAGGAAGAAAAAGAAGAAATAAAGCGGAGTTAAAAAGAGAAAAAGAAGAAGCTGAAGAGAAGAAATATCAATCGGCTATTTTAATCCGAGCCGTTCGGCTATTTTAATTGATGGAGGTGTTTGAATATGAACCATTGAAGCTTGTTTTAATCTTAGCCGTTGAAGATAATTATGGGCTTCAGATTTGTGAGCTTTAAATTAATTAAGAATTAGGTTAACTCAAGAAAAAGAGAGAGCAGCCCCATTGAGACAATTCAGACGAGTAGCCCTAGCAAGAGAAAAAGAAGGAGGCAAGCGAAACGGAGACCGGAAAGGAGCGAGAGCTTCGGGAATTGATTTTCAGCATAGTTTTTCTTTCCCTTTCTCTTCTGAACTATGAACTTCTTTAATATTATTATTGTTTTTCTTTATTTTAGCTTGAACTAAGTTTTTATTCTAGGGCTACGATGTAGCCAGACGATATTTATTTTCAGTTTATTCGTTTAATTATATTTTATAAGTATTTCTTCCAATATTGTTGGCGCATTTAATTTTCTGTTCTTAAAGCATGTAAATTTCTGGCCAATCTTTACTTGATTTTTGGGGTGTTTAGAGACTGAGAGGTGATAAATACCCGAGCACTAAAATTAATGTCATGAATATACGTAAGCTAGAGATAGTTACGATATTGATGTGATCATTATGATTTCTTGATTTATTTGTATTTGATTAATGTAGGATTTGAGATTGAGAAGTGATAACCCATAAATCAGATAACTTATGCAATGCTCGAGAGAGATTGTAATAGGATTTAGTGAAATCGATCATCAACATAGGAAGAATATTTATGAATATAATTGCGAAGAACTGAAATAACTGTTGTCTTGGTGAAATCGTAGTACCTAGACTTTTATCAATTTGATTTAATCCAATTTTATATGTTTTTCTATTTTACATTAGTTTATTTTAATTGTTTATTTTAGGGTAAAGTGCAATTTGGCCCCTACAACTAGGTGAAATGGGCAATTTACACCGTAAACTTGGATAATGGGCAATTTAGCCCCTACAACTAGGATAAAGTGCAATATGGCCCCTACCGTCACATTTACCGTTAAAAAGTCACGTTTTTTTCACATGTCTAATTTTTCTTCCTAAAATGCCCCTGTGCTATTCTCCCTTCACCCTCGTTTTTTTTAACGTGGTTTCCATTAATGGACCAAGATGAGGTGATCCCGGAGAGAACTGATAACACATCCTCCGAAGAAAACAACAAATTCCGGTGCCAATTTTGTCGGAGGGTGTTTGCTAACTCTCAAGCTCTCGCCGGTCACCAAAATATGCATATTCCTTGTTTGTTAGCTGTCGTATAAATGTTTTCCATGAGGACCGGGAGCGCATGATTCTTCTGCTCGACTGTTTGTATGCTCTTTGAGGAAGAAAAAGAGGTGAGAGAATTTAGAGATGGCTTCGGTGGAGAAAACGATTCGTTTTTCGACCAACAAAAGAGGAGGAAACGCTACCATCGTCACACTGCTCATCAGATTCAGAAGCTCGAAGCGTAAAACCTCCTCTCTTTGATTCTCAATGATTTTTTTTTTGGGTTTTATTTTCTGTTTTGTCAATCCGACTTCTCTCTCTCTCTCTCTCTCTCTCTCTCTCTCTCTCTCTCGAATGTTAACTGAGAGTCCTCACCCAGATGAAAAACAGAGATTACAACTGAGCAGAGAACTGGGTTTTGCTCCTCTTCAATTCAAATTCTTGTTCCAGAACAGAAGAACCCAGATGGTCTACTTCCCCCCCCCCCCCTCTCTCTCTCTTTCTCCTTCTCTATGTTGGAAGATTTGTCCTACCTCTAATGGCAGATTTGAGTTTTTTCACCTTTTCAGACCCAACACGAGAGAGCAGACAACTGTGCTCTTCGGAGGATGTGTTATCAGTTCTCTCCGGGATCACCTCATCTTGCTCCATCAATGGAAACCACGTGAAAAAAACGAGGGTGAAGGGAGAAGATGGAAAGGGGTCGACACTTCTCAAGCTTAACGTCCAGAATTTCTCCTTTCGAAGCTTACTACTCTAATGGCTTTTCCTGTGAGTTTATTCAGAAGTGTTCTGCTCCTGCTCTTCGTCACTTTCTCCCCCGCTTCCGCCATGGAGTTCCAAGTCGGCGGCATGGGTCGTTCCTCCTTCCAACGACACCAGAATCTACAACGAAGACTGGGTCGTTCCTCCTTCCAACGAGACCAGAACACCATTTACAAGCTAGATCGATTAGTGGCGTTCTACTTCATTAGCGGGGTTAATGGTCACTGCGAGATCGGACAGAGAATGATCGTGAAGGTTTTGACCCCAAAAGAAGCTTATTCTGCTTCAAAACTAGCCCTCGCTCCTTTTGTTTTCTCCATTTCTGCTTCTCTCCTCCGCCATTAATGTAGATAGAACGAGGATGACGACGATGCAACTATCTCTGTATTCCCTTCTGGTTCTTGATTTTCATTTCTTGTTTTTCATTGCTTTGTGTTCTCAGGGAGAGAGCGAGGGTAGGAGAGAAAGAGAAAGAGAGAAGATTATTTTTGGAAGTAAAATAAGGCACGTGACGAAAACGTACTATTTTAACGGAAAATGAGACGGTAGGGGCCCTATTGCACTTTATCCTAGTTGTAGGGGCTAAATTGCTCATTATCCAAGTTTACGGTGCAAATTGCCCATTTCACCTAGTTGTAGGATCTAAATTGCACTTTACCCTTTATTTTAATTCCAATCCTTGAAACCATAAAACGTGTGTTCAATTTAGAATTAAGATTAATTATTTCGATTATTAATTACAAGTCCTCGTGGGTTTGACACTCTAGTTATCACTGTATAACTTGTTACGACTCATACACTTGCGAACTATTTTTCACAGCAGATGAATAGAGTAGTTTTATGATATGTTACATGATGAATGACTCGTTTCCTATAGCATGACGTTTCTAAGTATATTCATGTCTATGCATCATGATTTTTTTCAAAAACATACGAAAATGATTTATGTGCATGTTTTAAACGATCAAGATAAGAATATAAAAATGTGAAAGATTGGTTAAGCGTGGAATAGGGTGAATTGGTCATGACTATGTTTTTTTTTTTAAGATGACAAGTACGGTTTGCGGATCCTCCTGCTGGTGGGGGCCGGACTAGCAGGAAGGCTCGCGGATCGTCCCGCTGGTGGGGGTCGGGTTGATACTGCCGATTAGTTCACGGATCCTCCCACTGGTGGGGGCCGGACTAGTTGTTACGGTTATTGTTCGAAAGGACCACGATTATGTTCTCAAGATTACGAATACGGTTCGCAGATCCTCCTGCTGGTGGGGGCCGGACTGGCAGGAAGGCTCGCAGATCCTCCCGCTGGTGGGGGGCCGGGTTGATACTGCACAATTAGTTCGCGGAAAGAGTTATGCTGACACCAGACGGAGAGAATTGCAATTTAAGGAAGGTGACGAAATGTATTTGAAAATTTCTCCGTTTAAAGATGTTATGCGATTTGGAAGGCGAGACAAGTTGAACCCTCGTTTTGTTGGGCCCTTTCCTATACTGAAGAGGATCGGGACTATGGCGTACAGGTTACAGCTCCCGGCATCTATGGAAGGTATTCACGATGTATTTCACGTATCCATGCTCAGAAAATGCGTGCATGACCCGTCACACGTCGTTGAAACAAGGGAGATTGAAGTACAGCCAACGCAGACCTACGAGGAAAGGCCAGTACGAATCCTAGAGTCTTTTATCAAGGTATTGTGCAATAAAGAGATTCCTCTGGTAAAGGTTTTGTGGAGGAACCATGATGTAGAAGAGGCTACTTGGGAGAGGCAGCAAGATATGATGTTGAAATATCCTGAACTATTTGTATAATCAAATTTTGGGGACAAAATTTAAATAAGGTGGATAGAATGTAACACTCGGCTTTACGGGATTTGATTTTTATTCCAATATAAACGGCATTTTATAAATACGTCAAATTGAGTCTGTTTTGCGAACGAAAAGTTTTAACGAAGCCGTAGTAATAAATTGGAATTTATGGTGAAATATGAAATTTTGGAGAAAACGAATCGTTATTTAAATAACGAAATATGTAACGAAATAAATAGGAATAAAAATGGAGGGCAAAAAGATAATTGCACAAACCAATTTTAGTTAAAAATACCATCTCTCTTTTTCTTCTTCACTTCACGCGAGATTTCCTTTTCTCCCTCTCCTCCTTGCGATTTTATTTTCCCCTTTGGTGCGATTCTCCTCTCCGGTGGTCGAAGTTTGTTCTCCGGCGACTCGAGTCTTCACGTTTCTCCTTCATCTTCGCTCTTTAGGTAAGACTCTAAGCTTTTGGAACGATAGATTTTGATTTTTAGGATTTAAAACGATTAGGGTTCGTTAGGGTTTTCGTTGAAAACGTGAAATAGAGTTCGAAATTGATAGGTTAGCGTGGTTATGCCTATAATCGATGTATTGGAGTTTATTGGACGTAGTCAATCGATTTATTGGTTAATATTGGAGTTTTGGTTGCTTTGGAGCTTGAAAACTCCATTAATGGAGGTTTGGAAATTCACGAGCACGAATTGCTCGATAAAATGCCTCAATGAGTTAGAATAGAGTTTAGGAGATTTTCTTTAGCTAGGAGTTGTGATTTTCTAAACTCGATAGTTTAGAATTTGTTTAAATGACAAATGTTGTGTTTTGCCCTAGGTAAACAATGCTCGTGGACGGAGCGTGGATTTCAACGGACGCGAGGTAAGTCTCTGTGACTTGTTTGGCCGTCATGGCCTACACCATAAGAATATACGTTAAATTGAGGAATTGGAGATATGTAGTGTTTGGGGTAATTAGAACGGGTAGTTAGATTTATGTTTTGTTAGGTTGTTAATTGTTAGTTTGTCGTTTATATGTTCTGTTTGTTTCTATTTCGTTCATGGCATAACATCTGTCCACGTATCATTGATTTCGAACGGCATGAAAATGAGTTTTCTATGCATATTTTCATGAAAAGGAAAACGATAACGAAAAGGTAATGAATGTAATGACGGTCATGTCGGTGGCGGTGGTTCAGACATGGCTGTCGGATGAAGCATGTTTTCCCCCCTGTTAGATACGAGGGGCTATCCAATCGCAGGATGTGCCGCTCCTATCTAGCGAGAGAGAAGCCCCGGTGACGTAAATGAAATGAAATTATTAGCGAAAAGGTAGGATGTCACGACCCTAATACTGTACCCTTATTTACCTTTATTTTACCGTACAAATTTTTCATTTTTCTTCATCCTCAGCATTTATGTGGAAAACAATTTAAAATCAATTGAATAAAACATTTAAAAACAAATACAAAACAATTACTTAAACAAACACGTTTTCAAGAAAATAAACTGCGTGATTCCGTTTAAAAGTTTAACGTATCCTCCTGTTTCAAAATCACCAAAATAGTTTATAACAACAGGTTTCCAAAACGTTCAGAACATTAAAATATCAACCTATCAACTACCAGAACCAAACACCCTAAAATGTTTCTATACAACCATCAATATTTATAACCTATCAACTGTCAGAACCAAACACCCTATAATGTATATACAGCCATCAGCCCAAAACATCCAAAATCCCTCAAAATCTATACATCATTCATCCTGACAATTCCCAAAACTATCAAAATACCTAACCATGAGTCCCACGGGTCAAAATACGCCTCGACTGCGCCAGCACACCACCGCAGCCATCATCCGTCAACTGAACTATGCCTCAGGTGGAGGAACATCGTCCTCACCTGATATCTCGAAGTCTATGTCACCTACACCATACATAAACACACTATGAGATAAAATCTCAGTAAGCTCTAGTAAATGCGATACATGCTGTGCTATGAGTTCGATAAATCATGCTTTATTTTTATCTTTCTATGCAATGCTCTATAGGTGTCACCGAGATCCTATACCCTCTAACCGGAGAGAGCTCATCCAGCGGGCGGGACTACTCTTTCCAGCTAGAGGAGGGGGGGTGCACGCTTACAACCCGTACAGCCGTGCCTGAGCCCCACCTCGCGTGACCTGTAACTGTATGCCTTTCGGCCTGTAAGCCTTTCGGCCGGTGTACTGTAAGCCTTTCGGCCGTGAACTGTAAGCCTTTCGGCCGTGAACTGTAAGCCTTTCGGCCGGTGCACTGTAAGCCTTTCGGCCGATGCTATGCTTTACGTTATCTTTAAAACCCTGTGCGGAAATTCGTTTTCATGCTTTTCTTTAAAACCAGTGATGCGTGAACAGTTCTCTATCGTAAAGTAAACAAGCAATAAACATGTACCATTAAAGACTGTAAAAGCATAAACTATACACTAAACATCCTAACTACCCAACCAAAGCGTTTAAAATCTATACGTCACCAAAACTCCTCGAGACGACACGATGTACGGTGTAGGCCGATTTGGCCAAAGAAAATCACGAGAACTTACCTGTCGTCCGTAGCTTGCTGGTTTTGCCAAATCACGTCGCATATGGCTCGACCTATGTCAAACATTCAAGCCTCATTAAAATCAAGCCTACATTCGTCAATTACTCTCAAATTACTATTTCTAGCCTAATCCAATTAAAATCTAACTAAATGAGCCACTATTTTGGGTTCGGTAAAAACCGACCCGAAACTCTAACGCGCGTAACTTTTGCGTCGGTTATCGGAATCAAATGATTCCAGCGGCCACGTACTCCTCTAACAGCCTATTTTAATCTGCCAAAATGGATTTTAAAACAAATAACCGGAACTAGGTCAAAAATCACAAAACCCGAACTGCCCCTTATTCCCAAAATTTCTCTTTTTCAATTTTTCATCAATTTCCACCTATTTCATCACCAATCGACCATATCTACCCTCAATTAGAATAATCTAACCAACAATCGAGTTCCAATTCAGAAAACCCGAATTGCCCTAATCGGGCAGTCACTGAATCTCGCCCAATTCGGGCACCACATGGCCAGGCGACCAAAGCCGGCCTAATACCCGGCCATTTGATGCCGAGATTAGCCAAAAATGGCCGGAGATCGGAGCCCAAGTTGGCTCACCATTCACGGCCACAAGCAGAACGAAAACAGGGAGAAAAACCGAACCAAACAAGGTGAAACCGAGCCATACCGGTCGGGTTGCGCGCGGAGTCGGCCGGAATCACCACGTCGCCGGCGTCTGGTCGGCGAGGGTCGGAAACCGTCGGGGTATCGTCGCGCGTCTCCTCTCTGTCGTCGGGGCTCGCTTGGCGTCGGGGGGGGTGGAATGGCTTCATCGTGAAGCCATTCATTTTTATAAAAATTGATTTTATAAAAATTATATAATTTTACTTATTAATTTACTTAAATACCCTTAACTCAATTCTATGCTTAATTCTTTAATTAGTCTATCGATTCGGTTTCTCTGAAATTTCCTTATTTCGCCGATAAATCCAACTTATTATCTGGGTTCTATTAAAACTGTCCGTTCGTAAATCGGACCTCGTTTACTATTTTTACTAAAATTATATTACGAGAAACGTAATTAATCGAAATATAGCGTTGTTACTCCGAAAATTCTCGTAATTTCCTTAAAATTCCAATTAATCGATAGGATCCTAATAACGCTTCCTTTTCGTAAAACGGACCTGATTTAGCATATTTACAAAAATGCCACTTATATTAAAATAATAATATTCTGTAAAGCGGGGTATTACATAGGACGCATGATTTATGAACTGTACATGCATAGCATTGGCATTCATGTGCATTCACTTAGATTTACTGAGCCTCTATGATGTGATCCAAGCAGCGACAAAACCCAAGCCCAAGAGCAACGATCCAATTGAGGACATTGGCGGCCCAATGACACGGTCCAAAGCTGAGAAGATGCGTGAGGCCTTGCAAGGATTAATTTTAGAGATCCAAGGGAGAGAGGAGCCGCGACAACTTGATCTAAAACTATTGAATGTTTCGAGGATTGAAGATATTCAAAATCAAGTTGAAGCAAGGGAGGCCAAAGATGCATGAAGATTTACATGTGCTATGCACATGCACGTGCAAGAATTAAAAAGTCACATGAGAAGCACATGCAAATCCAAACAAATCGCGTATAAGAGATTTTATCCGACAGAATCTACTCAAATCAATTTAAATCATATTCAAACGTGAGATGATATCTTATCATGCAAAGGATCATTATCTCACGATTTTATTAGTTATTTTATTTTTTATTTTTCGTTTTTTTTTAATTATTTAATTTAATTTTCATGTGTAGCCTATTTACTTTTGGCAACTTTTTGTTTGGCAGTGAATTGCTCAACTTTGGATGGAAACAATAGAGACCACCCCTGAACTTGGAGCAGACAGGGTCTGTGGGCTGAGTAGTAGGCATTCGAGCCCTGTCCCAGTTTGCTGGACATTTTGCTCACAAAGACGATGCTAGGTGTTCACATTTGTACATGGGCTGAAAGCCAGAAATTTACAGAAGGCAACTTTTGTGGTATTAAAGGTTTTGACATTCGCGAAGTTGTGTCCATAGCTTTGGAAGTGGCAAAGCTGAAAGAATGTGTGCTGGACCAAGGGAGGTCCCACAAAATTTATCCCCCACCACATAGAGGAATGAAGCAGTCCAGTGAAGCCATACTAGCCAAGAAACCGGAAGGAAATGTAACAACCCGACATTTTTGGTCCTTAATTGTCCATAATTTTATTTGAATGGATTATCCGTTATTAATGTATAAATATTTTTACTGAATTGGGACCTGAAATTTTAAGGGTTTAAGAAAAAGAACGAAGGAGGAAAGTCACCCCCTCAATTTCGGTATTCTTTTATTAGGGTGAATTCGTAAAAATTAATTTAAGTCGTTTCGCGATCGGGAAAGTTTCGTTAGAACCTAGAAGTTAATTTAGGATATTTTGTGGAAGAAGGAAGGTCGAGATATTTTAAACGGATCCGATCGTAACCCAGAACGTTATATATATATAAATTATATTTTTTTTACTCTCTCGCTCTCTCTCTTCCTCCTCTCTCTCTCCTCCGCCACGCAATCTCCCCCCCTCCCTTTTTCTTTTTTTTTCTCTTTTCTTCTTCGTTTTTCGTCTTCTTTCTTTCATCTTCTTCTTCTTTCCTTTTCTCTCCCGCCGTGCCTTCCCTCTCACTCTTTTCTTTCTTCTCCTCCCCTCCCTTTCTTTTCATTTTCCTCCCTCCTCTCTGTTTCTTTTTTGCTCCAGACGCGCCGAGGGCGATTCTCACGCGACGAAGCCGACGAGCCTCTCCCGCTCCTCCGA